>APFE030363076.1:95253-181188 GCA_000404065.3 Pinus taeda | reverse complement strand
ATTTCCCAAAAAACATCGTTTAGGGCCTCAAAACGGCTCCGGAAGTTCAGGACCCGAAAAACTGCTAAAAATAGTAAACTATGCTACAATTTAGGAAACTGAAAAAACTGAAAGAGATAGTTCTGGGGGTCCAAATGGGATAGGTGGGTGGCCACCAACATCCACCTGGATCATTCCTCCACCCTTAGGAAGCAATGGTCCCCATTGTGTTGAGTTCCTCTCTGAGATGAGGAAGCTTCTGTTGAATTGAGTCTCTGGTGAGCTGTTCTGCAATCTCTGATATGTCTAGAAATGGTGGGAAGCATGGTATACAATGGTCCACATTGAACACTTGGTGCAAGTGAAGGAATGGAGGAATGTTGTGCTTCAAAGCATTGTTTCCCGTAGCCTTGGTACTGGTGTAAGGACCATGTCGGCGTGGTCGGAGCTTCTGATGGGCTCTTGTAAGGTGTTCTTTCTGTAGATGCAACCAGACTTTGTTGTCCACTTGAAGCTTGTGTGGTACCCCTGTGGGTGAGGAGAAGTTGTTCCTATGTTCTATCATGATTTTATCCCTTTGTTGCCACTGTTGCATGGAAGAACCCTTTGCGGGGGTCATGGATGTGACAATGACCTTCCCCTTACTTTGGGAGTGAACCAGATAGAAAATAAATTTCCTAGTCTGTGAGATGAGTTTGCTACCTTTCTTAGCAGTGATCAAAGAAGTGGCGGTAGGTGGGGCTACCTCTGGTATCCTGTATAATGATTATTCAAAGAAATAATGACAACGTGAGGCCTTGACTCATACACAGCATGTCGCCTCCACCAGTATGGCTGGCCTAATAATACATCACAAACATCCAGAGGTGTAACATCACACAATACCTCATCTGTAAAAGGCTTGATACTGTAGGGAAGGCGGCACTGCTGGCGAACTTTGAGATCTCACCCTTCATGAAGCCACCCGATACTGTACGACTGCGGGTGTGGTGTAGTCAATAGGCCCAACCGCTTCACAACCTCTATTGAAACGAGGTTCTTTTGGCTACGACTATCAACAATGAATTATAACAGTGAACCCTTCACCCACATCTGTGAGTGGAAAAGGCGCTCCCCTTCCTCTGGATTTTCGAGCTCATTTTTCTGGATCTTGGTGGTGGCAACAGTGGCACTGGGATCTGCATCAATGATCTCCTTCCCTTTTCCATTCCCCTTGTCAGGTTCCAGCTCAAGGTTAGAACATGCATTTGATTCAGAAGCCTTCAAGTCGGCCACCAACGATTGCTTGGTCCGACACTCACTTGTGTTATGAGTGGGACTCTTGTGGAACTCACACCACTTTCCTGTGTCCTTCTTCAACTTCGTGGTGTTGTTCTTTTCTTGCAGCTTCGACGGGTTGTCTTGGGTCACCCCACCTTGGCTTTGTCCTTTGGGCTTCGGATTTGTAGATCCAAAGTCTGGCTTCTTCTGTTTGAACTTTTGCTCGATTTTGACAGCGTATCGGTACGCCATGCCAAGCGAGGAGATGTTCAGGAACTATATCTCTTCCTAGATGTATTTTTGTAGGCAGCCACAGTATTTGAGTACCAGATGCAGCTCAGAATCTTTGATACCCAACTGTGTGCAAAGGGTATGAAAAATGTTTGTGAACTCCGGCACATCTTGGTCTCATCCCTGCCGCAGTGTGGTCCATTTGATGTATTTGTCCTCATAGCTTTTGACAGGGTAGTACAACTCCTTGGTGGCATCTTGAAAGTCATTCCAAATGGGTGCGGCTAAAAATAGTGAGCCTGTACTTTCATGCTTCTGCTTGCAGTAAGTTTCCCACCAGTCCTTGACGTGGGGGCTGCTTTGAGAAGAGCGAAAATAATCTTTTCCCGACTCGAAAATTCATGAACAGAAAAATAACCCTCTATTAGATTTAATCATTTATCTACGGCATCTACATCTATCTGACCCTCGAATATGGGGATTTCAAAATTATCTTGTACCTTAAAGGGCATGGTGTTTCCAAATTTGCTGCTAGAAGTCGATGCGTCGCTTCTGGGTAGCTGCTGAAGGATCTAGGAAAAGTTTTCCATCATCGCGTTCCATTGTCACTCGAGGGCTTCTTTGAGCAAGATTTTGATAGGATCTCCTGCCCCATCATATTTCTTCTCATCCGCCATGGGAGGCTGTCGGGATTTGCGAGGCTGGTCTTGCAAAGGTTCGACTAGTTCAAGCCCTAACTCCTTATATCCCAACCTCATTGGGGACATGCAAAGAAAAATAGAGAAAAAGAAGACCGCTCTGATACCATTGATTTGTACTTAAATAGGAACGCAACAAATTACAGAGATAACCATAAACGCAGATATGCAGCAGAAATAATAGTTCATTTCATTAATGTAAAATACTGAAATATGCTTACAAACAATGATGGAAATAAACCAGCTAGGGCGATTGTAGCTTATCTTTGAGAAGAGATGTGGTGGCTACATGCCTTTGAACTGTGTTATAATGAGGATTTAAGGCCTATTTATTGTTGAGAAACAATGGAAAACCCTTAACATTCCAAAACCTAACCCTAGAAGATGAAATGCCAAACTGTGGGCCCCGTTTGGGTAAATTGGTATATCAACTTCTCGGGGTCATAACTTTGGCATACGTTCTCCGTTTGACGCGTACAATAGCTCGTTAGAAAGATCTATCTGAGCACTACCACTTTGGGAAGGGAAAAATCGGTCCATGGACCCATGTGGCCCCCATATTTCCTAAAGAACATTGTTTAGGGCTCCAGAAGTTCAGGACCCGAAAAACTGCTAAAAATAGTAAACTATGCTACAATTTAGGAAACTGAAAAAACTGGAAGAGATAGTTGTGGGGGTCCAAATGGGATAGGTGGGTGGCCACCAACATCCACTTGGATCACCAATTCAAAAACTATAACAATTGAGATTTATCCTAGGAAACATTTGAACATTGGTAATAACTTACAATTGTCACAAGAACAAGAGGTAATAGCATTATTACAGAAGTATTCAAAAGCTTTTGCTTGGGATTACAGAGATATGCAGGGATTTCACCCCAAAACATGTATCCACCACATCTATACTTATGACCATACTAAACTAGTAAGGTAGCCTCAAAGGTGAATGAACCCCATGATGAAGGAAATAATGAAAGAAGAACTATAAAAACTATTACAAGTTGGATTCATCTATCCTATTTCTTACAGTCAATGGGTTTCACCCTTAGTGGTAGTACAAAAAAAAATGGAAAGTGGAGAATATGTGTAGATCACTGGGAACTAAACAAAGCAACATTAAAAGATCATTTCCCGCTACCATTTTTTTACTGGGTCCTAGATTCATTAGCTGGGAAGAAATTATTTTCCTTTCTAGATGGATTTAGTGGGTATAATCAGATTAGAATAGCAATGGAAGACCAAGACAAAACAACATTTACTTGCCCATTGGGAACATATGCATACAATGTTTTTCCTTTTGGGCTATGTAATGCACCTGCTACTTTCCAAAGAGTAGTCCTTGCAATATTTGCTAATCTGATCCATGAATGTGTAGAAGTCTATGTGGATGATTTCACTGTATATGGAAACACATATGACGATTGTTTGAAAAAGATTCAGAGAGTTCTGAAATGATGCATAGAGACAAATATGTCCCTAAATAATAAAAAAATGCTACATGATGTTAACAGAGGGTATAGTGTTGGGACACCATATTTCCTCATCAAGAATTAAGGTGGACCCATTAAAAATACAAGTCATTGTGAATTTAATGCCACCTACAACTCAAAAGGAGGTAAGAAGTTTCTTGGGTTATGTAGGCTACTATAGGTGATTAATTGAAAATTTCAATAAAATAGCACTGCCTCTATGGAAACACATATGACGATTGTTTGAAAAAGTTTCAGAGAGTTTTGAAATGATGCATAGAGACAAATATGTCCCTAAGTAATAAAAAAATGCTACATGATGTTAACAGAGGGTATAGTGTTGGGACACCATATTTCCTCATCAAGAATTAAGGTGGACCCATTAAAAATACAAGTCATTGTGAATTTAATGCCACCTACAACTCAAAAGGAGGTAAGAAGTTTCTTGGGTTATGTAGGCTACTATAGGTGATTAATTGAAAATTTCAATAAAATAGCACTGCCTCTATGGAAACACATATGACGATTGTTTGAAAAAGTTTCAGAGAGTTTTGAAATGATGCATAGAGACAAATATGTCCCTAAGTAATAAAAAAATGCTACATGATGTTAACAGAGGGTATAGTGTTGGGACACCATATTTCCTCATCAAGAATTAAGGTGGACCCATTAAAAATACAAGTCATTGTGAATTTAATTCCACCTACAACTCAAAAGGAGGTAAGAAGTTTCTTGGGTTATGCAGGCTACTATAGGTGATTAATTGAAAATTTCAATAAAATAGCACTGCCTCTATTCAAGTTATTTGCAAAAGAAGTTGAATTCCAATGGACAAATCATTGTCAAAAGGCATTTCAATTATTGAAAGAAAAACTATCAATTGCCCCCATTCTTCGAGGACTGAATTGGTCTTTTCCATTTCATATCTCCATTGATGCATTTGATACAACTATAGGTGCATCACATGGACAGAAAGAAAACTTGTTTAATTATGCTATATACTTCATAAGTAAAAACTTAACACCAACAAAATTGAACTACACAGTCACAAAAAAAGTTATGTTAGCTGTAGTACATGCAGTAAACAAATTCAAGCATTACATAACTAGCTACCAAGTGTGCATTGACACAGATCATTCAACAATTAAATACTTAATGAACAAAGCAATCACAAATAGTAGAATAATAGGATGGCTATTTTTAATGCACGAATGTAACATTACAATTCACGATCGACCAGGGAAAGACAATGAAGTAGTTGATTTCCTTTTAAGGCTTCATACACTCAGTGATCCAAATCCCGTTTAAGATAATTTCTCAGATGAACCTCTGTTTGCAATAACTTTCAAAATACCATTGTTTGCAGATATAGAAAACTATTTATCCTATGGAAAATTACCATCCTAGTTAACAAAGAAACAAAAACAAAAGATAATTAGAGAAAGTTATAGATATAGCTAGGTGAATGGTGATCTGTTTTATACTAGCTCTGATATGATAATAAGAAATTGTGTTGGAGAAGATGAAATATTATAAATTTTTAAAGCATGTCGTGACGAGCCCTGTGGTGGTCATTTTGCAGACAAGCGAAGAACCTACAAGGTGCTGCAACTCGGCTACTACTAGCCAACATTATTCAAAGATTCCAAAGCCTATGTCAAAAGGTGTGATAGTTGCCAAATAATAGGAAGGCCAATAATATTAGATGAAATGCCACTTAAGCCATAAGTGCTCATAGAGCCATTTGAGCAATGGGCTCAGGATTTTGTGGGACCAAGTTAGGATACATGCTCATTTTTGGTCCAATTTTACTTATGAAAACATACTTAGTTTCTATATTTTCCATCCATTTACCATCACATCCACCTCATTTTTATGTATTTTATGCATATTCAGGTATTTAAATTTAATCTTGCAATTTCTAGAATTTTTTATGAAAATTGAATTTCAAGTGCAATTTTTGGACAGAATTAGAAATTCCCGTAATACCTATATGGATGTCATATTTGTAGGACACCTGGGCATGAGCTAGATATATTTATGGAAATCTTGGGAAATGGGACTGAACTAAATCCAATTGGTTTTGTCAAACCAAGCTAAATTAGGCCCATCAAAGCTGGTCAAACAGGACCAGTCATTTAGAAAATCCTTAGAAAATAGGGTAGTTTTATGATTTCATGGGATTTTCCATATTGTTAGTGATAGGTTGGATGAATTCGACTTGGATAGGAGGATATGGATAGATATAGTTTTTAGAGATACTTTAGATCAGTTTTTTTCATGATCTTCTATATAAGCCAAAACTTTGAAGGCTTATGCATGTAGAATTTGTATCATTTTATGTTGAGACATTTGAATATTTGAAGTTAATTTGAAGAACCTGTTCTACTTTCATTTTACTATTCAATGGTGTGGATGATCTATTGAAGTTTCAGTAGTTGATAAACTCTTCAAGTGTGCCAAGCAAGGGTGGAGGGCCCCCACTCCAAGCTAAGTACACTTCATTGTTAAACTAGCTTTATTTTCATAAACTAGTTGCTTTAGATTTGTTTACTTGTTTTTCTTCAAATTTTCTTACTTGAATTGATGTGTAATGATTTGTGTTTGCTGATGAATCTTGGTTTATTTATCATTTTGATATGAAGGTACAACACAATTTTCAAGTTGAACCCTCCTTCTATTGGATAAATAAATAAAAATTAGAGCTCATCTTTCATGTTTTCAAGCAGTTCTATGCAATTCCGATTTTCTAACAATAGCATTATGATGAATGAATTTGTGATGAGGAATATCAAGTATCTCCTAATTTAGGAGCCTCTTTCATTGTTTATTTATGCATCTTAAGTTGTTTTCAGTTAATGTTTTTTGATTTCTATTCATCAAGTAATATTGTAGAAGGACACAAAAGGATCTCCTAAGTTAGGAACTACTTCATCTCACATATATTGCAAAAATGAATTAGAAATTATTTGATTAGATTTATATTTATAATATGTATTTCCTTAGTTCTTGATATTTTATCTTCTAAGCTTGAGTACATCTGATATCCATACATTTTGGACATGCCTCCAAGTTTTACAAACCTGGATTGATAATGAAATACTTGTCTTAATTTGTGTTAGTAAATTAGCTCAACAACATGCTTCCATTCAGTGTTTGATTTCATGTTTAAAGTTTTCCATGAACTTAAGTTAATAATATAGACATAATAACTCATGTTTTTACTTTCTATTTTGGAGTACAAACCTCAAGAACATCTTTATATTTTGATGAGGATCTTAGCATAGAAAACTAATATTCCAAATTCAGGTTAAGTTGGTATCAAAGAACTAGTTTTCTTTGTGCAAGGGGGTATTGACTTTTGTTTGCAAGTGAATGTGTTTTAAAGCTCAAGTGAGAAGAAGGTTTTGGAAAGGAGAACAATATTGTTACAATATCTAACACTAGTCCTACCTTAAGTTGCAGTAGAAGCTTCAAGAAAAGCATGTCCCAAGGAGGAGAGCTTGCAATAATGTCAGAGGATGTGAAGGCTTTTTGAAATAATTTTTTAGACATGGAGGAAATGGTGAAAATCCTCTATTAAGAGAGGAATACCAAATTGCAAGGTGAAAGCTCTAGACCTCCAAGAGGAGAATGTTCTCCAAGGGAATAAGGTAACAAGAATGGTGATAAACCACCATCTTGTACACAATCTTCATGTTTTTTACAACTCTTGTGAAAAATGCTAGTGTAGAAAGTCCCTCAGAGAAGATAGATGGACAAGTTTCTACCTTTTGTCCACATGATGTGGAGGATAAGGTTCTATCAGCACCTGAATTCAAGAAGTTGAAAGAGGAGAGCCAAAGAGTCTAAGAGGATACATCCAAAATCAAAAGAGAGATTGAAAACATCTTTGTATGTCAATCAAAAGATGAGGAAAATGGCAAGAATTTAAATGATTCTTATTTAGATGAAAGTGTTGATGTAAATTGATTTTTAGCCTTTGAGAAACATAGTAAAGACATTGGATCCAATCTCTTGGCCAAGATAGGTTACAAGGGAGGAGGCCTTGGAGTGAACCATCAAGGCATTAAAAATCCAATTGAGGCAAAGGAGAGGCCTAAACATGAAGGCTTAGGCTATGTTGCAAAATAAAAATGGTCTTCTAGTGACAACTCATGGGCATCATGTTCCTTTTTCCATAAAAGTGGACATGAGGAGGCAAGATATTGGGATTTGCCTCCAAAATTGGCACCTGCTTGGTTCCTCAAGAATAAGGAGGACTTGAAGTGAAAATCATCTCCAAATAGAGATGAACAAGTTGAAGAAGAAACAAAACTGAGTTCTTCTTTCCATGCAAGTTCCTCATGCAAGAAGCGTATGCCAAAGGACAAAAAAAAGAGGTATAATCATCCTGTTATTTCAAATGCTTTTCATAATGGAAAACAACATTTTGATTTGAATAACATGTTGACAAATGTGTTTCCATGCACCTTTTTTCTTTCATCTAACCATTGTGTAGATAAGCACGATAAAAGGAAATAAATCATCAAGAATACGTTTATGTCTAATGGAATTGAGATCGAAAAGAGAAAATCTCATCCAAGGTTAAAGACATGTGAGCCAAGAGAATCTCAAAAGGAATTTTGCGTACACTGCAATATTAGTGGGCATTAGGTTGAGAAGTGTTGGAAATTGTTTCCACAAATTCGCCCTAGCTAGGGCAAGAAAATTATGCAAGCACTAGAAGAGGAAGCGACATAGTAAAAAATGGCGCAAGATGCGACCATTTCTAAAGTAACTCTTGTTGATAGTCAATTTGAATGCAAATTTTGGGAGTCAAGTTTATTCCATCTTGTAAAATGCATTTTTATTTGTAGTTTAAGAAAGTATTTTAAAACTATTGTATGAGTAGTTGCAACACATTCAGTGTATTAAAAATGTGTTAAGCACTCAAGTTATACAAGTATTCACTATGTGAAACTTGTTTTGGTTCATTTGTCAAAGTCTTTTTTGAGATTTTATCCTTGATAAGGATTTTGCAAAAGAGCGCCTTGGAATTCTTCTTGGGAAGGATGTTGTTGTGGATGGCCATAGTGACATGGACAAGCCAAGAAGAACATTGAACTTGAATTCTTTGGTCGGGTTTTATTTCAAGTTCAGCTTGAGAAAAAGCCAAGACAAGTATAGGTTGAGGCACTACAATCATCGATTGGGTTGATTTCAGAAAAATGAAGGAACTATACCTTCAAATGCTGAATAATTGAAATTGAACTTTTGGAGATCAAAAGTTTTCAGTGGGGAATATTTTATTGAGTTGGCATCGTCATATTGGTCCATGTATTTTTTTGGGTCCAATGAAGAGGTGACACGTGGCTAAGCTGGAGGCTGCCATGTGTCCTCCTAAAGGCATTCAAAATTTTTCGCATGACGGACAGGGCAGAGGCCAGGGTCGGCCCCATGACCTCCCACTTACAAACACAACGACTTACCATTGAACCCACACTATGTTTCTTAACCATAAGGGTTCTAGGTTAATATTAAAGGTTACACTTCCAAGGTTGGGGGGTCGGGCAGACTTAACCGCCCCCCATGTGAAAATCAAAACCACTATCGATTAACTATTTTTTATGACTGCCAAGGTCACCACCATCGCCTAACTGTCAGACCAAGCATCCCCATGTGAAAAATGAAATTGTCAACCGTAACTATTTTTTGTAACCACCCAGGTTGCCGCCACTACATAACTGCTGGACCAAGCACGACATGTGAACATGCTTGCATAAGGTTACTATGACCGCCAGAGGAAGGGGGCCAGTGTCGGGGGCTAGCCCTTAGTCACATGGTCCCCATATGACCAATATTTTGGTTTTATGGCCTCAGTAGTAAAATTAACAATCCTACAAATACGCCCAATATCTAGGGAATTTGTCGCTCCATTAGTGGAAAATGGGGCGAATTTGTAGGGTGATGCCAAATTTTGTGCCAATTATAGAGCGAATAGTGGGGAAACTAGGAGAGGTCATAACATCTCCTGTTTTCAACTAAACTGAATGCAAAAAGAGGTTAGGTAGCCATTTTTGGACATTCTAGACTCATTGGAGTGGGTTTTAGAATTAAAGGAGCACATCTAGATAGGACTTTTTTAGATTGAAGTCTATGGTTTCCATGGTCAACAAGAGTGTTGAATAAGTTTATGGAGGAGTTTGAAGATGGAGATGACCTTGCATGGGTTTTCCAGCCTCCATGTTCTTTCTACAAAAGCCATTACATCAGTGTTGTAGCTTTTGTTCCTCTTTTCTCTATATGTGTTTTGGATAAGAGACTTGTTTATGTACTTCAAGTGAATTGTGGTATAGTTGATGCTCTTTGAAGTTGGAGTATGGGGTCTTGGTATAAGATGCTTATGTTTGCTGAAAATTTACATGTTTGACTGTAGTTTAACATGTGTATGGAGTGATAACTCTTGCAGAAGTTGTTTTTTTCAAGGAGAAAGTAACTATTCCATTTTAGAACTTTATGTACTCTCATTTTTATAGACATTGAACATAATGAGAAGGGGTCATGCCATTAGAGTTGATCCAAGGAGATGTAGCTCAGGAGGGGTGAACTCCTTTAACAATGGCTAGTGTACTAATAACTGATGGATGCTTCCATTCAGTGTTTGATTTTGTGTTTAAATTTTTCCATGAAATTAACATAAGAAAATACTCATAACAACCCATGTTTTTACTTGCTATTTTGGAGTACAAACCTAAAGCACAATTTTGTATTCCGATGAGGATATTAGCATCAAAAAATAATATTCCAAATTAAAATCAAGAAGCCCTAGTTTGGTTTTCTTTTGTTTATTCCATGAGTCTGATCCCACATTCACACTTGGAATATGGTGCAAGGGCGACTAGTTGAAAGAGAGATTTGGTTCAACGTAATGTATGGTCGGGTGGTACGTGGAAGTCTCTGACTTGGTTGGATTTTGCATATGATAATAAGAGATATTTTCTTATTATATTCTATAAGTATTTGTACTTGTTATTATTTGGATTCGATGGTTGTTCTATCATGGTTATTATTTTGGTTAAATGTTTGTTATAAGCCTGGTTCCATAATAGGTTCTAACTATGGCTCTTGATATGTTTTGATTAGTTGATGAATGGTTAATAAATACATGAGCTATAAAATGTTATTGCAGCTATTATGAGAGGGAATTATACCTTCGTGGTGAATCTCAGATAAGTTTCATGCCCTTATGTTCATATATGCATTCATGACCTGTAGACTACATGTTCACCATATGTTTGACAAAATGTTTGTTGTGGTTAGGACTGGTTAGGTAAAGTCCTTCATGAAGTTTTGTATGAATGGATTTGTCTTAATGTTATTAATCATTCTAGAATGTCTCACTGAGTTCTGGGTGGTGGTATGGAGGCTAGCCTAAAATGGTGTCTCATAATTTCATACCACAACCTTTGAACTAGAGAAATTGGGGTACAACTGCATTGATACAGTGTTGTGGATACAATTGGAGGCTTCCAACCACATGGAAGCATTTTTGTGGGTGCAGTTGTGGGCATAGGGCTGAGAAAATGAGGTTCAACTAAGGGTTTGGCCAGTTGGGGTGTTTTTTCAGCCTCTGAGTGACCTTTAGCCCCTCTATGAATATGTGAATTATCATTTTGTCACTAGTAGTTAGCCCCACTTCCTTAATTGGTTCTAGGAGTCCGGGTCAGGTCATAATAGCTCTTCCTCTAATTTTTACCATATAGGCTCATGAAATTGGTTAAATGTAGGAGGGTTGGTTATAAATTGGTATAAAATCTCCAAGGTTCAAGCACATGGACTGGATAGGAAGATTGTGTTTGTCATGCATGCATGCCATTTGTCTATGTGTTTGTTATGCATGCATCGCGATGGTTATTATAGAAGTTGTGCCATCATGTAGAGGTTGATGATGTTGATGTTGGTGTTGATATGATTGACATGCTAATTTCATTTCTATACATATGTTGTGTTAATATGGATTGATCTAGCGGACGAGATAACCTCCCTTGAAATTTACTGAGGTATGTTGATTATGTTTATATTTGTTTTATCTAGCATGGTATGTTTTTAGAAAGTGGAGGATTAAGATGAAAAGAAAAATGGTGGACTATGGTTCACATGATTTTCCCTACAGATCAAATGAACAACATGATGATGGGTACTTCCCTGATATAGTAGATACATTGAGAAGTTTGAAAGAAAAGATCAGAAGTTGGGAGGTGGATAATGACATGTTGAAGCCTTATAATTCGCTACGACAACATGGGGGATAAGCACTCGGCTGGGGATTTGAATACCATCCCTTATTCGTTTGGGTTGGTGGCTTCGATTGGAATTATGGGACTAGTTTCCCAATTTAAAAGATGGTAGGATGGATTATGCGTTTGATTATCAAAGCTTATTTGGTAGATGAGAGTGGTTTCAACAAGAAAAAACAAACTATCTATATATCACTATTACCTGGGCTTTAATCAATATTTGTGCAATCTAAATAAATGACTATCTTGAATGACAATGAAAATTATTCATACAAGAAGTATACATCTTTCATAAAAAAATCTATTTCGATTAAATAGTTAATTGAAATGGTTGATTGTAAAATGCATCACATCAAATACTTAACAAACCTTTGTTTATAAAAAAAAGGGATGACAACTTAGCTATATTTGAAAAGTGAAGGAATAACAAGCTGAATTAAAACATAAATGACAAACAATGTACATATAGAAGAAACAACTTAATAGTTCATAAAATAATCACTACGTAATGATAAAAGTACCCAATGTGAGATGATTGATCCATAGACGACAAACCCACAATCCATGCGTTTTCTCCAAGTTTGATCACATAAAAACAAAAGTGCAATTCTTAGCAAACTTTCTTAAATAAACTTCAGGACTAGATATTCAAAATTAAAGAAAGACTTCAATGCTACAGAAGTTTATGTTCTTAAAGAGTCTCAAATAGAATTTCCAGACCTATTTCTAAATACTTGAAAGGGGTTTAAATAATAAAAATATTGTAGAAATAGCTAAGCACCAAATTCTAAGGAGTGAAACGACTCTCCTTTGAATCGGTGCCAGAAATGCAAGTATAAAATTGATTTAAAATTAAAAAATATGATTCCGACTCGTGTTGGATTTTGATATGTTTCCTCCTCTCGTAGATATCTATCATTACCTAAACTCCTAGAGGTTTCCTAATGCTTATCTTCATTTGTCCCGCATATAATATATCTGATAATGATGGCATCATATGGTTGATAGCATTGGTTAAGCATCATAGGTCCATCAATTGGTTGTGTGCTTTAACCAGGTATGACCAATAAGCTTCCCAATTCAAATGTGATAGCTATTTGATCTGTTGTTCTTTTGCTGCATGATTTTTGTGCCAACTTGATTACAAATCCTTGATCTTGGGAAGATTACATGGTGAACATTTTTGAATAAACCCTGCATACCAAAGAGTATCATTAACAGTTTCTGTCATATTGTTTGTTGTTTCAAGTGCACTAGAAAATACCCTTTCAGCCTATTTTATCTGGATTTCCCAATCAGCAAAGGGAATGACCTTGTGAGATTCTTTGATGTTTGGTAGTTCTGCTACTTTTTCCTTTGAATTGTCCTGCCATGTTATCAAGTTTGTAATCTTTTCATCTATTTCCTCAAAGTTTATTTTAGCATCTATGAATTGATTCACTAATGCATCAACTTCTTGGCACAGTAGGCTAATCTCTACTAATTTCTTACAAAAGAATGATTTTTGTTTTGATAGCTAAAAATTGATTTCTAAATCCTCATTGATGAATTCATCAACTTTTGGGTAATCATTCATTTGATCTACATTAAATCAGTTGTGTGATTTTAGTGTATTTGGCATTTAATTTTGTCTGGCTTTGAAGTTTTAGGCTCTCAAAACCTTGCTGCCATTTCTCAAGCTGTGATTTAACATGTTCATCTGCATTCACCTTTTCTATTGTGAGTTGATCCTCCAACTACCTTATTCTTTCCTCCTTTTCTCTGATCAAATTTCTCACCTCTTCTGCTTTGCCAATCATTGCAAAATCATAAGCTCATGTAAACTAAGATAACTTGGTCAAGTTTTCTGATGGATCTATAGGTGTATCTTTCCAGACAACGTCCTTTGGCTCGTTTCTTAGCAAGATAATAGTAGTAGGATCAATCTTTCTCTTTTTCCTTTGTCTCTTCATCACTGCCCGATCTTTGGGACTATAGAAAATATCTAAAGGAGGAATTTCCTCTACTTTCAAAACAATCTCTGAAGAGGGAAAAGTAGGAATAACTTTGATTGCTTCTGAAGTATCGAGAGGCTTTTTTGTAGATTTATCGAGAGGCTTTTTTCATTTCGAGAATAGTCTATGTTTTATTCTTACCTCCCTGTGGTTCACTGATTATCTAATCAAATTGTCCCTATTCTTTCTGCATTTTCTCCTGATCAAGTCCCTTCTTGGTATTCTTTTTAGTGGGAGGTTATTCCACCTTCTTCTCTGTAGCAGACTCCTCTTGTGGTTCCTGCAGGGCCATTTGAAGTAGATTTAAAGGTACTTGCATTAACCTTTGATTTCTATACTCCTTGAATTGTGCTAATTCAATTGGATCATTTTAATGGAAGCTAAGATCTGTACCTGTGAAAATTGTTCAACTACTTTAAAAATATTTTCAAAATGATCGTCCTCATGAATAAATGCCTTGAATTTAGAAGACAAAGTAAAATTATACACGACCTGATTAGGGTCATACTACCTTTCATGAAACTCAACAAGATTTAAAATGTAAATGTGGTTGAATTCAACATGTGCATGTTTGAAGTCCTGTAAATAGTAAACACCACACCAAAGTGGAAACGTGGGCCAAAGAGATTTTTTAAATTTTTTGAGAGACCTAGTTACACCCTTACTAACTATCTGGTATGCAATTTCTCTATCTAATAATTTATCAAGGACATACCACAGAAGTACATGTGGTGGAGTGGTGCTTGCAAAAACTCTAATATATGTGAATAATTCCTCTCCAAACCATTTCGCCATAGGTTGAATATCGACCTTGGGTTCTTTAGATAATATTTGGGCTTTCTTACCAAAAACAACTTGACGGAGAGGAAGCATAACCCCCTGAAAAATCTGATAGAAGTATTCATTGAAAAAAGAATTCCAAAGGGCTTTATGATATAGATGAATTGGTGTGGGATCCTGAGATGTCCACTTCCATCTTATAATCGGAAAGGGAAAGATGAAACGCATGGCACCCATGATATAGGCACACTTAAAAAATGGAGGAACAGTTGTTATGGTGACAAAATGGTTCTTCCTATATTATATGATGTGGTGGGCTAAATTATTTGACAATATTGTGGCCCAATCCATTATTATAGAATTAGAAGCAGCATCAATCAAAGGAACCCATTCAACTAAGAACTTGGTAGCATCTGCATATCCAAATAATCTACATAACATTATGTAAATCTATAAATAAGGAGTGGCAAGAGAGGATACCATATAGGTAGCAGTTCTTTCCATCTTGTGCTTGCTAAGATTTGACCTCCATTGCTTTCTAATTTTAGATGGTTCATTTTCAGCAAAAATTGCTTAACAAATTCTTTATCATAAACCCTGTGTGGCTAAGGTAAATGATACATCCTCATGATATCCTCAGGTTTAAAATAATCGATGACCATTTGTCTTGAGGTTAAAAATTCTCTGTCTTCGATGTTCACATTTTCAATAACCCATTTCACCATATCAGTGTAGGGTAATATGTTTCATCTGGATGCTACCTTATGAAAAATAAATCTTGCAACCTTAGAATAAGAAGCATCTGAGGATTCAATATCATCTATCATCGCTTCTTTCTATCTTCCCTTCTCGAATATATTACAAATATTCTCCCAGGAACTGGCGCCACACTCTAGTGAACAAGTTGTATTAGAAAACAGAGGTGATGATTCTAGCACATCTTCAGCTGGGGAATATGTAGCCTTTCCTTTATTCATCTTGACCATTAAGCTGAGTAATTGAGTCTTTCTGATAGTCCTGTAACAACAAAGAAGATGAGAGTGACAGTGTGAAGGATGAAAAATGGAAGTATAACAACATGCAGATATGAAAGCCTTTTTCAAATTAATGAAACCAAAAAACTTAAATGCACCCCTAATTGTGAGAAGACATAGAATTTTTTGAGCCTCAGAGTCATAAATATCCACAAATTGAAATGATAGCTACGTGAGATTCAGATTAACTCTCATTAATATAGTCTACCACAAAAATATTTTTGGAGCAGACCACTAAAAACTTGTTAAAGTACCATCCCTAGAACGCGAAATGTGATTTTACGATTTAATGACGTGTCACTTTGGTGGTCTCAAATTCTCTCGCAAATCAACGATTTACAATGTCACAAAAATAGTTTGATTATCAGTGTTCATATTTTGCAATTTGCAAGGTTGAGATCTGATGGATGCAAAAATGTTTTGATATTACAATTAATTCATTTTTCGGGTCCGTTGTCATATTGCAATACCTGAAAGGAAGGTTTTGACATGTTTTGTTGCTTTTCAGTGATACGAAAAATTTGATAGGATTTGACCAAAAAGGAATATTCATGGATTTTTCACATATCACAAATTAGAGATGTTCATATGGTAACATTAAGTGTTGCGCATGAGACTTTGTGAAATGCGAAATGCGATTTCACTTTGGAGTGGGATAAATGAATTTTTATTTGGATTTTAATGAATTTAAACCTAATTATTTTCTAAAGGGTCCCCATTTATTATCTAAAGGATTTTCACCATAAATGGGGGTTTTTGTACAAAACAACAATTGGCAATTCACTCGGAAGAACCAAGTATCCCTAATAATTTTGAAGTTTCTAAAACTTTCAAAGTAAAGATAATTTAGGAAATAGGAATTGTATGAAATTTTAGATAAGGAACATTTCTATGAATAATAATAAAAAAAAACTCACCTAATTATAATTCATTTTATATCCTCTTAAACATGAAAATTCCTTTGCCTATATGAGTCCTTAATTAGTTTAAAAGATAAATTAGGGGGCTTTTGTAGATCATCTTTTTTAATGTACTCATTTGTCACAGGTAGAACCTTTGCTGCCAGTAGGCATCCATAGCCTCGATAGGGTTACCTTTTAACCAACAATGATTCAATGTCCCATCTTGATAAGAGTGTAGTTTTTAGAGATAAATCCAAAATCATATACATTTTTCCTTTTCTTTTTTGTTAACATTTTGTTTTTTTTTTTTTTCAAAATTTTCTTTTTATTACTCAAAAGTGATTGTCTTGGTTTGGTCGCCAAATAATGACAATGCCATTCACCGGTTGTAATTCAACTGACCAAGTTGGCTTATGATGAGACCCCTTGTCTTAAGATTAAAATAATCTCAAACCATTAACGTATTTTGGTATGCAGTATTAGCAATGTCAGTCTATTATTTTCCTATGAACATGGTAAGCAGGCTCTTGATGAGATCTCTTATCTTTTATGTTTTAGTATGCTTTAGAGTTACACTGTAAACAGAGAAAATTTTACTGAATGGGAGAACCATTGACTCCTTAAGAGTTCTAGATGACAATTATAGAGTTGAAGATGCTTATCTACAAACAGTCTTTACTTTGTCAAAGATAACTTTTCTTGACTGATAATAGAACAAAAGTTTTTTATAAATTTGTAGGTTTCTCAAAGAATAAATAATCTCGGTGGAAAAGAAAATTTCAGAGATTGATGGAACTTAGCTAATTTTCAAATGTTATAATTATTTCCTTAACAATCTCCACTCTAAAAGTGATAAATCAAAATATTTCCAAAAGATCTATTGTGAAGCCAAAAGAAAATGCTATTTAACATTATTTTCCTAGAAAGACTAAAACTAAAGAAAATAAATGCGATAATGTTACAATTGGGAGAGGTTATCTCCTAAGAAAATAATTTCTTCAAGATAAGCCCATTAACAGGAAGAGAATCTCTTCTTCCTGATAAATCTTGTAATATGAAGGTCGATGGGCCTACTTCCTCAACAATCTGAAATGGTCCAAGCCACAATCTTTGGAATTTGGTGTGTTTTCCTTTTTCCTCATGTGTTTTGTCCCATTTGAAGATGAGATCTCTGATTTGAAATGACTTGGTGGAAAATGAACTTGCATCAAAAGAAGTTTTAACTAACTATTGATGATGGACATATGTGATCTTCGCTTTCTCTCTTTCCTCTTCTAATTTCAGAATTTGATCTTGCCTTAATTGTAATGAAGAAGAAGGAGTTTCTTCGATGAATTGCACTACGACTAGAGAGGGAATAGCTAGATTTGATGGAATGACAATTTCTTTCCCATAAACCAAATTAAATGGAGAAGAGCTTATTGAGGCCTTCTAAGTGATTCTGTCTGCCCATAGAGCGAATGTCAAAGATTTTTTCCAATTCTTTTGGCTTTGGTCCAAAATTCGTTTAATGATTCTAATGAGGTTTTTGTTAGCTGATTCTGCTAACCCGTTCCCTTGAGGATATTAATTGGTAGAATACTTCAATTTAAAAACTCTTTGCGAATTTAGTCATGCTATTTCCAAAAAATAAGATGTTTTGTCGGACATGAATGCATTGGGTAGGCCAAATCTAGTTATGATAAACTGATCAATTAATTCAATGATTGTATCAGATTTGACTACTCTTAGTGGAATTTCTTCCACCCACTTGGTAAACTAATTTGTAGTAGTAAGAATGTATTTGTGTTGTTTTGAAGAGTTTGGAACGATCTCACCTATGACATCCAATCCCAATTGTTCAAAAGGTTGTTCAATGTTGACTGGTTGGAAGGGAAGCACTGGTTTCCTTTGTCTTCCACCATCTCTTTGACATACTTTCCATTTTCGCACATACTCATGAGTATCCTTGAACAATGTTGGTCAATAATAACAAAGATGAAGTATTTTGTGCGTTGTTGTATCTCCTCCAAAATTTTGACCCGCTGGGCCATCATGGAGTTCCTCCAAAACGTTTTGTGCTTTAGATTTTTCGAGGCATCTTAGCAAAATGGAATGATACTTTTTTTTGAAATAACACATTATCAACGATTTGATATTGATTATATTTTTTCCTTAAAGCTTTTTCCTTTTATAACTAAGTTCAGAAGGAGCAAATCCATTTCTTAAATAGAAATTCAAATCAGCATATTGGGATTCACACTCGTTTAGATTTACATTAGATATTTGCACAATATTACTTGAATCTTTGCCTGCTAATATGTTGGAAGCTCCTACTAAGATCCTGCAAAAACCTTTTCCTTTGACAATTTTGGCTAGTTTAATTTCAACGTCATATTCCTGCAGTGCTATCGCCTAATATTCCCTTTTCTCTCCTAATTATTTTTGCACTAGTAAATGTCTCACATATGAGAATGAGACTATTACTTTAGTGTGTGTTTTAGGAAGGAAAGGTCTTAAATGATTTATAGATTTGAAAATAGCAAGAACTTGTTTTTCAATGTCTGAGTAATTCAATTTAGCGCCTTGCAAATTGGAGCTAACAAAAGAGATTGGTGCTTCAATTTTATCATCATTGATTTGTGTCAAAATGGACGCATATGATGTTTAAGAGGAAAAAGTATATAAAATAAAATGATTAGAAAAATTCGGGGTTGCTAAAGAGGGAGCATTGATAATTTCCTATTTGATAAGATCAAAATTTTCTCATTCACTATGTCCTAATCTAAAAATTGATTTTTCTTAATCATGGATTGCAAGGGTAAAACAATTTGTGAAAAGTCAGGGATAAATATTTTAACAAAATTTATCCAACCTAGGAAGGACTACATTGATTTTTTATTGTGAGGCAAAGAGATTTAAGAAATTCTTTTATTCTATTAGGATCTATGTGAATTCCATCTTTGGATACAATAAATCCGAGAATTTTACGTTCGCTTAAAGCAAAGTAAGACTGCTTTAGGTTTAGAGAAATTGTGTACATTTTACAACTTTCAAAGATCTGTTTTAAGTCTTTTAAATGATCATTGGGTTTGTTTGAATATATTGTTATCATCTAAATAAATGACCAAAATTTTATTTACCAAACCTTTGAAATATATATCCATGGATCTCTGGAAATTCACACCAGCATTGATTAATCCAAATGAAATCTTTTGATAGGCGTATGTTCCCCATTTGGTTTTGAATGTGGTTTTCAGTCGATCATCTGGATGTGTGAGAATTTGGTTGTAACCTGAAAATCCATCCAAAAAAGACATTAATTCTGAACCTGTGATTCACTGCAGAACCTGTTCGATAGGAGGTAGTGGAAAGTTGTCCTTCTTACAAGACTTGTTGATATTACAGAAGTCTATGCAAATACGAATATCACCATTGTTTTTCCTGATTGGTACTATGTTAGAAACTCACCTTGAATATTTAACAGGAAAAATGATTTTGGCTTTAAGAAGTTTTCTTAATTCAGATTCAATTTGATTCTCCAAATTTTGATGAATCTTTCTCAAATTCTGTTGCACAAGCTTCTCGTCGGATATCATAGGAACAGTGTGTTGTATGATAGAAGTATCATATGTTTTACGATCATCTTAATTCCAAGAAAAAACACTTTTATATATTCTCAACAAATGAATGAAGTATAACATTTCATCAGGTGCAAGACCAAAACCTAGATTAATATTCTATGGTTTTTGATCAGTTCCAAGATTTACTAATTCAAACCTCAATGTTGAACTTTGAAGTTTTGAATTAGTTGGTTTCTTGAATCTATCTTTAAGATTGTACAGATCTTCTAGCTTTAATACATATTTGGGTATCGGATTTTCATTTGTATTTTGTTTAAGCTAACTATCATGTTGGTCTTAATCTATTGTTTGGTCATCGTATGAGCCCTCAGATGTCAAAAAGTTTATGATATCCTGATCATCATTAAAAACTCACCAATTGGTGATATTATTTGGAATAAAAGGTCTGAAAATTAACTCTATAGAAAATCGGTGAGGACTATAATCCTCTGATGGTATGAGTTTGGAAGCAATGTTATCCAAGAGATCAGTGCCTGTGTTATGAACTCTTGGTATTGGAGAGATATTAAACACTAGTAAATGCGAGGTAAGGTCCTGGACTAATGATTGATTGTTATGAATATAATTCATAACAAGTAAATAAATAAAATAAAAGTAAATATTAAATAATAAAATATTGATTAGGTTAAATAGCCATTAATTTAAGTGAAAGGCATGTCTAAAAGACATTCCCAGTCACGAAAGGAGACCTATTAGGTATATATATGCGGGTCCTCATTGTATGTTCATCACTTATACATTTTTATATATAATAAATTATTATTACAAATATCTCTCTTGTAATTTTACATTCAAGCCAACAAGCTATTAGTTTTTATGCTTTAGTGGTATCAGAGCCATGGCACACAATATAATCATGTGGGTCTTTGAACATTGTTCGCTACACAATGTGCCGTTACATTCACATCCTGATTGCGTTGAGTAGTTTAATAAAATTCAGGAAGTATTTCAGCGATTAGAAAAATCATGTGTAGAAGTTAAAGCATGTCGAAAGGAAATTGATAATGAGGAAAATGATCTAGATGATGATTCTGATGAAGCTTATACAGATCAATATGAGGATTTAGATAAATATGATCTTGATGTGAATGAGGATGATATAGATCAAGATAATGATTTTGATGAAGTTGATATAGATCAAGAAGATAATAATGTTGAAAACCCAGATGAAGCTGATATTGATGTGGATGATAATGATATAGATCAGGGTGATGATCCAGATGAAAAAGATGTCGATGAAGATTATGTAGATCAAGATGATGATCCAGATGGAGATGATGTGGATGAAGACTATCGTGAGAAACAAGAAGATGAACAATATATTAAGAAAAAGGAAGTTACCCTGAGCTGCACTTTAAGATTTCATCAACAAGCATTTTATCAGACCATCAAGAATAAGATCTCCATGTATGAATTATTCGATAGCATTCAAGTTTGTCCTAGCAAGAATAATGTTTGTAACCTCATCAGCATTGTTATGTAGCTAAGGAAAGTATGCAATCATCCAGATCTATTTGAAATAAATGAAGGTCGCACATTCTTACATTTTACACAAATTCCAAACTCTCTTTTCCTGCCTCCTTTTGTTGAACTAGAAGAAATACATTATAGAGAGGGTACTCTAAGCCTATCTAAGTCCCATAGTAGATAAGCTCAAGGGTTTAGACAGAAATGGTTGGATAACTTGTTGAATGTGTCTTCTACATAGTGTGTTCATACATCAAGTTTTTCACCACAAACATATTCTCTTTGATCTATTTCACCTGTTAAAAGTGGTACATTTGAATTTTCTCGCATGATTGGCCTGTCACCAGGGGAGGTATCTTTTGTTGCTAAAGCTTCATATGTGGAACAATTGTTATTTTCTTACACAATGCAAGATCGATAAAAATTAAATCAAATCATTGAAGATTTTCTAGAAAGTGAGGAAGAGATATTTCAGTATGATCGGATGGACGAGGGAAAAGTCAAAGCTATCACTAGAATGTTGATGTTTCCAACACATTCAAAAATAAGCTTATTGAACACAAATCATGCTACAATTCCTAAATATTCACCCTATGAGGGATTGGTTGTCTCCCATCATGACCAGTTTCTTAACAATGTTGTGTTGCTAAAAGTTATTTATTTCTTCATTCCAACAGTTCTTCCTCTGCCAGGTGATGTTGTATGTCTAGATAGGGGTTTTTCATATCAGAGAATAGAATAACTTCACCATCCATGGATTAAAAGGCTAATATTAGGATTTTCCTACACATCTCAGTTTAATTGTTTGGCCATACCACAAAATCCTCAATATCTAATTCAAGAAATAGATTCAGAATTGTTTAACCAGTAGCCAATCTTGGATCTTACTAATATGATATTTGGATCATCACCCCCTTTGAAACATGTTGATGCTGCAAAACTACTAACGTATTCAAGAAAAACTAAAAAGATTCATAACAGTCATAGTCCTAGTCCTACAATATTTACACTCACTGTAGAAAGCAGTCCCGATGGAGAAAATAAAAGGGAGGAAGATGTCACCCAATCTCAACCGAATCTTATTGACCTTGCAGGCTTTGAAAGCTCAAAAATGGAGACCACTGGGTTGCGAAGGAAGAAAGTTAGGCAGAAGGACGAGTATGGAATGTGTCAACGTTTTTTGAATAGTAATTTTCAAAATTTGGTGGATCAAAACTGAATTCTTCATACAATCATGGTAGAGCTAGCTTAGGTTTTGCATTTGGAAGATTGTGTTATATGGATTCCCAGGGATAATCAACACCTTCTTTGATCTTCCCACAACCTTAAGCTTTGAAAAAGAAACTACAATATTGTTCAACATGTTATAAGTTTTGTTGCTTCAACATCTGAAAAACCCACTGGGGATCACAACAAATCCCAACAATCTCCCAAATAAGTGAAGATGATGCTAAATAAATGTAGGCAAGAGCTACCATTGGAATGCCAATTAGAGATGAAGAAGAAAATATTTGTGGAGCTGAAGTCATTTGTAATAATGGGTTCAAAAAATTGGGTGAGGGTGGGAAGTTACATGTGTTTCCATAGCAGCCTGGCGCTGGGAATGGAAACATCAGTGGCCAAAATAATAAAGCTGGAGCACACCTCCATTTGAGGGGTGTACACTGTCCATGACAGATGGTTTTATAGACCAGAAGATACTTGCTGCGGGATAAAACCTCACCATGGGCGCATGCAAATACTATTGTTCCGAGTTCTTGTTATGAAACCATGTCACAAAAAGATAGAAAAGATATATCAATGCCTTAGAATTCAGCCTCTTAGAGGGGAAACCTCCTTTACATTACCCAAATGAACAATTCTTGGATGCTACAAATGATAAGACCTCCTTTCTATATATAGGAGTCTAAGGGGTCTTAATATAATCAGAGTTGACATAACAATAATAATGTAAGGGCACAATAATAACAATAGTGGGCTTCTATGGGGCACAATAATAACAATATGGGGACTCCATGGGCACAAAAATATAATAAGGGGGTTGTGCTAATAACAATAAGGGGTTACACTAGTAGTATAGGGACCTAACATGCCCCTCTCCTTCAAAAAGTGTTGTCCTCAACACTTGAGTAGTTCTTGATGCTTCTGTATAAATTCTTGTCCTCCCATGTGGAATCTTTAGCGAGTAAGTTCTTCCACTTGATGAGATACTTTGAAATTGATCTATTTCATAGATGTTGATTTGTTGGTTCTGTGAACACTTCAGGTTCTGATATGATTTTTCCTTCCTTGTCAAGTTCTCGCAATACTGTTTGAACTGGGATCTTTTGCAACTTTTGAATGAGTTCCCACTCCTTTGGCCATATGGATATCTGTAAGGCCTGATGTTTGGAGGAACACTTCCTAGAATCAAATGAATAACATGATCATGATCACGAATAGGTGGGAGGCATTTGGGAGTCTCAAATACCTTGGAATAATTATCCAAAACGTTTTGGAGATCTGGAGAAATACATGATTTCGATGTGGGATACTTTAGTGAACTTAATTGTGCAATTATGCCCCATTCTTTTTTATTTAGAAGCATTGTCATGCTGTTAGAGTTGACTATCTTTCTTGGTTTCCCTTCGATACCTCTCAATTCAACTTCCTTTCCTTCCCAGAAAAAATTCAAGAAAAGTTCTTGAAAATTAAAAGCTATCGCACCGAAAGAATGTAGACATTGGACTCCTAGTAAAACATTAGCACCACCCATTGGAATGGAAGGCATTGGGCTATTCAATACATATTCTCCCATGGATAGCTTGATCTTATGGCACTTTCCAAAGCAATTTATGGTTCCTCCACTTTCAACCATCACTTGACAATCTGGTGCTAGATATAAGAAGCAATTCAATTCGTTGGCTATCTTACAATGAATAAAATTATGGGTACTGCCCGAATCAATCAACACTATTACCTTTTTCTTCTTGATATGTCCTTCTATCTTGATAGTTTGAGGAGTGGTAATTTCTTCCAATGTATTACAAGATATGGTCAGATTCATTTCTTGATGCTCGATGTGATCTTTCACTTCTTGAACATTTTTCTTCTTGACATGTCCTTCTATATTGATAGTTTGAGGAGTGGTAATTCTATCCAATTCATTACAAGATATGGTCGGATTAATTTCTTCTTTCTTGATGTGATCTTTCACTTCTTGAACCTTTTTCTTCTTGATATGTCCTTCTATCTTGACAGTTTTAGGAATGGTAATTCTTTCCAATGTTTTACAAGATATGGTCAGATTCATTTCTTCTTTCTTTGGGGTGGATTCCTAGTGTATATCCTCTTATTTTGATGTTTCTTGATCCTTTTCTTCCTCCTCTTCATAATCTATGTAAAATAATTTATTCTCAGCACACTTATGACGTTTAGTGTATTTGGTATCACAATTGTAACAAAGCCCTTTTTCTATTTTTTCTTCCAATTATTGTGGTGTAAACCTTGTAGGTTGTGGAAGGGTAGGAGAAAAGACACTTCCATAATTATAGTCATGAGTGGTGGGATTCCTTGTTTCCATAATTTCGCTTTCAATTTTTTTTGCCAACCTGAATGCCTTCTCTATTGAATCAGGTTCCCAAAGACAAACCTCATGTTGAATTTTATCCTTTAAAGTCCCTATGAAGACATTAACCATTTACTTCTCTGGAATATCATTTACCCTTATATTCAATTTTTGGAAGTCCTTAATGTGCTCTGCCATTGAACCCTTTTGTTTGAGATTTCTCAATTGGCTAAAGAAGGTGTTTCTCTTTTTATCCTCATAATGTGCTATCATTTCCTCCGTGAAAATTGACCAAGTGACAAGTAGTTTACAAGAACAAAGCCCTTTATACCATAAAAATTGGTCCATTTCTAAATAATTAGATGCAATATGTACCTTTTTTAACAATGGTACACCATGTATATCAAAATATTTCTCCATCTGTAGTATCCAATTTACCGGATCCTTGCCCTCAAACTTCCACATCTCTCTTTTTCTTGAGTTTAGGAGCTCGATATTGGAACAACTGTAATTCTATACTTTCATATCTTTAAGTTCTAAAATTTTTGTCTATAATAGCCCTCAGAGTCCTATTTCAAACTCCGCAAGTCTTATCACAATTGGATTCCCGAAGAAATATTTATTCCCAATCTCCTGCAATGACCTAATTATAGACTAGTTCAGTAAAGTGAACTTGTACAACGTGCCACATGTCACTTTTTAAACCTTAGGTTCTGAAAGTTATGCCCGAACAAAATACAGTCTGGCCTCTTTCTATAACTTCGTACGAAATTTCAATCCGATGCTCAGAGATAAAGTTATGATGCTTTTCTCAAGGTCCTCTATTTAGGATGTAATTCGAGAGTCTGCAAAAATCCTAAATTCCTCAGATCATATATCCAAAAATATAGCGAGCGGAGATCTAAAATTCAGACCTAAGGTTTAGACTGATTTCTTCTCAAATGGGTTTTTTTCTTAGGTTTTGAAACTTCATAACAAAAACCTTATATCAAAAATTCCATGATGACCTGTTTTAGATGAAATTCTAGAGCTTGCAAAAAGCCTAACTTCCTCAAATCATATATCCTAAAATATAGCATGACAAGATCTAAAATTTAGATCCGATGTTTAGTGTGATTTCATATCAAATGGGTTTTTTTTTAGCTTCAAAAAAATTTGCAGAAAAAAGTTATACTGACAATTCCACGATGACCTATTTGGAGTAGCGAAACCCTAGAATCCAAAGTTTTGATACCAAATGTTATGAAACCAACTCACAAAAAGATAGAAAAGATAGATCAATGCCTATGAATTCAGCCTCTTCAAGGGGGAAACCTTCTTTAAATTACACAAATGAACAATTCTTGGATGATACAAATGATAAGACCTCCTTTCTATATATAGGAGTCTAAAGGGTCATAATATAATCAGAGCCGACATAACAATAATAATGTAAGGGCATAATAATAACAATAGTGGGCTTCTACGGGGCACAATAATAACAATATTAGGACTACATGGTCACAAAAATATAATAAGGTGGTTGTGCTAATAACAATAATGGGTTACACTAGTAGTATAGGGACCTAATAGATCTGTTGTTGGGCCTTGTCGTCATCCTTGCTCTCCACGTCCTTTTTCACCCAACCTCCCGTGTTTTTGTATATTTGCCACTGAATTCAACATGTCTGTAGGAATTTACACACATGGTAGCCACTGCACAAAAAAAGAAGCCAACTGCAGCCATGAACATGACCATGGTCAGTGGTCGTGACTATAGTCAACCAACGCGAGCCTTCCGTGAGGAGTAATTAACGTTTCATAAATATTTTTATTATAATTTATATTATAATTTAATTATTATTATTAAAAGAAAACAAAGAACAAAAATATTATATTAAAAAAAAAAGAAGGGTGAATATAGAGAAACCTTAGCTTTAAGACAACACAAATAAAAAATTAAAAAAAACCTTGGTTTCGAGATAATATTACTAGTGAGCTACAGGACAAGATGATTGCCAGATTATATACATCAAAATTATTGACACTAAGTGAAGTAAATCGACAACAATAAAGCTTTGAGGACAAAGCTTCTAAAGGAAGGGGCTATTTTATTAATATAATTCATAACAGGTCAATAAATAAAATAAATGTAAATACTAAATAATCAAATATTGGTTAGGTTAAATAGTCATTAAGTTAAGTGAAAAGGCATGTCTAAAAGACATGCCCAGTCACGAAAGGACACCTACTTAGGTATATATATGCGGGTCCTCATTGTAACATTCATCACTTAAACATTTTTATATATAATAAATTATTATTACAGATACCTCACATGTATTTTTACATTCACGCCAACAAGCTATTAGTTTTTATGCTTCATTGATAATGCTTTAAATGTCTAGAAATGCAGTGAATAATGTTCCTTACCTGTTTGATCACGATTTTCAAGTCTCCAAAGACTTGGAGGTATTTGATATCAAGGCCTATGGCTTTGTACAATCCTTGAATCAATGCCTCATACTCAGCAGTGTTATTCGTGCATTCAAATTCCAGTATACATGCCAACATAGTTTTCTCTCCTTCAAGGCTAACTAATATACAACTTGCTTCTAATCTATTGTTAGATTTAGATCCATCAAAAAATATTTTCCAAAAAAAAGAATTAACTATTAGTTTATCTAGAAAATTGATACATTTGGAAGAATTTGTATGCGAATAATTTTCAATCCATGAGGTAACAAAACTATCCAGAAAAGGTGAAGTTTGTGCATTAAAATTGCCCAAAAATGATTTAACATAATAGTTTCCAATGATATTATTGTTGTATGGAACTGAATCATTTTCTCCTTCGAGTTCAATCATGGTGTACTTTAAATTCTTCTCACGGTTGACCCTTATTTGATTTTGATTTCCATTGTAAGGAAGCCACATATGAGACCAGTAAGTTACAAAATAGAAATGAAGCTTTTCAGACCAATATTTGTTGAGGATTGAACCATAAATTTAGGAATAACGGAGACTAATATGTCAATTACTTGACATACTTTTGGATTTGAAGAGAGCCTAATAGTGATCGAATTAATTTATCCTAAAACTTCGACCTTTTCCCCATCTAACTGTACAATGTGAACAATATACTTCTGGGGTGACGCATTCAATTTCATGCAGATTGTTCTTAGCATAATGTTGGATGAAGCCCCTAAATCAATTAAACAATTGTGCAGATTCTTATTTAAGATTTCAAAATTCAAATAAAAAGGAGAAGTATGAGAATTAGATCTACCACCAATTAAAACATCAGTTGGTTTGACTTTATCTGATGAATTATTGTGAGGCCTACCCATTCCTTGAGCAGCTTCAGAAATTACAACAGAAGGAAGAGGAGAAGTGGGAACCACATTTAATTCCTTGATAAATAGTGTCTGCTGATGTTTCAGCTTGCTAAGCTCATATCGTGTAACATTAACTCTAGTCTTCTTCATGTCTTCAACTATGTTGTATTCCATATCATCATAAATCACCAAAGTTTTGGCTGCAGGCAAAGGATTAGATTGAGGTGGGGGTGTTTGAGTAGACTTGGGAGATGATTTCTTATCGATTACCTTTTCTTTGATAGCAAGAGTTAATGGTTTCTATTTTTGACTTGACTACGGTGAATCGGTAGCGCTCTTACTTCTGGTGGTAACATGTAAAGCTTCTTCTTCCTCATTGTCTAACAAAGCAAGAATGAAGTCCCATTTTCCATGTACTTCAACCAACTCTTCATCATCAGTTTGTTCTTCGGCTGCTGACACTTCTTCTTCTTCCAAATCTAATTCAGCATTCGATATTGTATTTGGAGGTTTAGGATTAGAGGTTGGATTTATTTTAAAAGGTCTAAAAGGATTTCTAGAAGAATATTCAACTACTTTCTTCTTTATCTCAACCAATTCATTGGACATGGTTTGAAGTACTTTTTGTAGACCTTCAAGATCGAAAGAGCCTTTGGCGTTTTCTTATTAGATTCATTTTTGAAGGTGATCATTTTGGACTTTCTTTCTTCTAATGTGTTTTATTTGGTAAGGCTATAATTCATTTTTCTACAACGATAGTCTCTTTCATGTTTTCATCTAGGGATGGCTTAGCAGCTCTATCTACAAAAATAGTTGTATTTGAAGGGAGAGAGGAAATGTACCATTCATTTTTTACTTTGGCACTTGGTTTTAAAGCAGCTAGGATTTTATTTAACAATTTTTTTAAACGTTAAATGAAATTCTTAATCGGATCTTTTGATTCAGTTTTCAAGTTGGAGAGATCATTAATAAGAGTAGATGCTGAGCGATCATCTCCAAATCTAGTTAGTAATTGTTCTTGGAACACATTCCAACTATGAATGGAACCATCCGGTAATGAAAAGTACCAGGATCTTACTAATCCTTCAAAAGTATAAGGAAATAAATGTACAACAACATCTTCTTCTACGACTCCATTAAGATTTATAAATAACATGAAGTTGTTTATAAGCTCTTTGGTAGGAAGACCATCGTCAAAGTTAAATTTTGGCAACCATTTTTCCGGACAGGTAGTTAATGGATGTAATGGTACTTCCATTTGAATGAGTCTTGTATTTTTCCATGGTCTTCGAGCCATTGTGGGTATTTTTGTGGAAGAAGATGCACCAATAGTAGAAGGTGATTGGGTGGAGGAAGATTGTGCTCTTGTACTAGTGTAAATGACTATTTGAGATGGGGAATTGGATGATTGGAAAGAGTGAGTTTTTGATGGAGATGATTGAATAAATGAAGGAGTTTATGGTGGTGGTGATAAAATTTCACTATAAGTTTCAGACTTAGGTTTCTTGGTTTTCCTTCGAGGAGGAGGTAGAGGAAATTCAAATGGAGGTATTCCAAAATTTTCGCTCTGCGATCTGGTTAATCTTAGAAAGGAAGGAAAAGATGAGGATCCGTCTTGTCCCAGTCTCAGCAATCTTCCTCCATCAACATACACAAGGATATCACAAGAGGGATGAAGGATATCTCAAAAGAGGAAACAAGAGTTTCCTAAAACTTGGGGAGTGCAAGAGGCACAAGGATTTCTTCCGACTCGATCAGGGATTAATCAACTATAATATCAATATCTCATCTCTTCTCTCCTTTAGGCCTTCCCATGGAGGTTTATTTATACTTATCCAAATTAGTTTTTTTAGTTGGGAAACAGTTGAGTCACGAGCTATAGTAGGTGAGTAACAAGTAAAACCCATAAACTCCACCGAAAATTAAGGAGAATTATTATTTTTGAGTGTTTTAACACATATACATGGGTTGGGTATATGATGACCCACATGTACATGCTTTTAACAAAGGGAAAAGTAGCATATAAGAAATAAAACACTGCTTTTTAGATTTTGGACCAAGTCTGGAAAGGAAGGGTTGCCCCAGGCCATAACCAGAGCATCAAATCTACCAAGAGTGGTAAATGGTGCTATAACAGATGCCCCGTAATATATGAGGTCAGAAGGGGTACGTGATGGCCGAAATGTATTAAGTGTATAGAAGGAATCATGCCGAGGCCGAGGAGGAGTTCACCAGAATTCAACCTACCAAGCCAGTGAAAGAGACTAGAAAGAAATTGTTGTCTGAGGCGGGCATGCCCATGCTAAGAGATAGTAAAGACTATTTGCATTTCAAGTACAAAAGTGGATCCAATATGCATACAAGTATAAGGGAACTGAAAATACGTAATGGATCATTCGATCACATCGAAGTAAGAACATGTCTGAATATCACATATAAAGATATGATTAATGATGTTGAAGTATGAAGTTGATCACTGAAGTCATAAAGTACCAAGTTAAATGGTGGAATAAATGGTACTACACTGTAACTCGAGTGCCAACATATAGCATGTCACTTTAAGGAACCGTAACATATAAGGTGGATGGTGTCAACTAGTAGCAATAGGAGAAATTGACAAGTGAACCAAGAAATGTTGATGCAAACTTGAGGTCTTCACCAATTGTCGTGGTACATTTCTACACAATGGGAATAAATGATCTGAAGTCGACCATGCGAGAAATCATTTTATTACTGGTCATTGATGTATACCATTAACAAACATGAAACTACTCACCGATAATGATGATGAGAGCCAAGGTACCTAGCACAATCTAACAAGTGTGAATAAATGAGTTATAGTTGAACATTTGGAAGAATCTATCAATCATGAGACAATGATGTTTTCCCACTATTGATAGCAAAGGCGTTTGCCACCAATGACTGCAAACCCTAAGGTATTGCCAAATGGACTCTAGATGACGTTTCTAGAGCAACGAGATGAAGTGGATGGGAAACGATCCGCTAGAAGGAAGGCATTAAGGTATCCTTCATCAATATAGCACGAGTGTAACTCGTAGGCCAATAGTGTAGAAGGAATCAGACGAATAAAGATGTAGTAACCCAACCGAAGCATGTTTTTGGTGTACACAAGATGTAGTTAGTGCACAATAGAAACCGTCTAAACCAACCAATAATGAAAGCTAACACAGAGGCAAGGAATCCACCAATAGGGTCAAATGGAAACCAAGGTACTGCACGAATCCCAATGTGTGATAATGAAAGTTCATGTCAAATACAAGGCAAACTACTCAGTCAAAGACCCATTATACTGATTGATGTTGAGCACATGGTGACCTATCAATAATAAAAATAGGGCTAGGGTGCAGCTGTAGATCTTCTCTCAGAGCAAATTGTCGTAGTTGATAAGAGCAAGACCCGCTAACAAGAAGTCAATGGAGACCTTCTCAAATAGGCACGATCAAAGGACTAAATAGCTGATGTGATAAAGAATATGACTCTGACAACTAGGGATGGCCAATGGAAAAATAGGTCAAGTGACACTACAAAGAGGCCAACTCAGGTTTACTTCCCTTGAAAAAAAGCATGGCTCAGTTGTGACTTCATGGCAGCATATGATAACTTTGTATAAGTTTGTTTTGCAAGAGGCACAAGCAAACTCTCCATATAATTGGAAGAGATAACCAATCAGAGAAGTACTGACTCAATAACATGGTTAAGGCTCTCCTAAGTCAAACTAAAGCCCATCCTAATGGAGGAAAGACTTATTTTTTGAGTGCTTCGTTCAAGGGCGACACAACTGACTCGAGCTACCATCAAATATGGAAATAATGTCCCATTCCCGCTCTTTTTTTGGAATATATAATTTTTTTGTATTTTTCATATCTATGAAGCCTGAAAAAGAATAAAAGAATGCTATAGTACAGTGGAAAGAATGAGTGTCGAAAAAGCAGATGCTCTAGTTCTTGGGAGGGGAAATTCCTATGCTCAATGCAAGGTGGCGAAAATGGTTAATGACACTCAAAGGAATTTTCTTTCAATGGGTAAAAGGTGATGTCAAGTTACAGAGGATAAGAGATTGCAGGGTTGATTTCACAGAAGACATGGTAAAAACATGGGTTAAACACGAGTCCCAGTGAAGCTGGCTCAATGCCAAAAAGTGCAAATGGTCAATATGCAATGCAGCAGTACAACTCAAGACAAAGGAGCCTCCAGGGTATAAATCTAGAAAATAGAAAAGAAGAAAGAGAATGAGTCTCGAACGCACTAGTCATGACGAGACTAAAAAGGACTCCTGAGCCTACTCATTATAGCATCATGGGCAACATATGTCAGCAAGGATCTAGCTATCATGCCCATGTAAAGGTTATCTCTACCATCATATCACGATTTTATAAGCCGACAAGTGAAAAATGGTTTGCGAATCAAGACATGATGGGGTTGACCCTATGGCAAAAAATATTATAGTATGGAGGTTAGTGTGCAAAATGCAGTGGAAAGTGATATTCCCTAACCTATATGCTAGTAATAAAGTGATACCTTGCATGACAAGTCTACAGTCATGGAACTGAAGAAATATCTCAAAAATGCTTCCAAAATATCCTATAAAAAAAACCCATTCTCAGCTGATCCAGGAGGATGTTCATGGCCACCCACCTATCCCACTTGGACCCCCACAACTTTCTCTTTTAGTTTTTTTAGTTTCTGTATTTGTAGCACAAATTACCATTTTTAGCAGTTTTTCGGGTCCTGAACTTCCGAAGCCATTTTGAGGCCCTAAACGATGTTTTTTGAGGCCCAAAGTTATAGTTCTCAGATATATCCTTCTAACAAGATATTGTAAGCATCAAACGGAGATCGTATGCGAAAGTTTCGACCCCGGGAAGTTGATGTACCAATATACCCAAATGGGGCCCATAGTTTTGTGTTTCATCTTCTAGGGTTAGGTTTTTGGATGTTTAGGGTTTTCCATTGTTTCTAAACAATAAATATGCCTTCGAGCCTCATTGTAACACAATTCAGAGGCATGTAGCCACCACATCTCTTCTTAGAGATAAGCTACCATCACTCTAGCTGGTTTATTTCCATTTCTGTTTGTAAGCATATTTCAGTATTTTACATTAATGAAATGAAGTATTATTTTCGCTGCATATATGTATCTATGGTTATTTCTATAATTTGTTGTGTTCTTGTTTAAATCCGGATCACCAGCACTCCAAGACAAAAGGTTAAAATGTCCATGAGATAAAAATCAAGTTTAGAAAAAATAATTTTCATTTTTCAACCTATATAAGGACTTTTGGACTCACAATTTTCTCATTTTTGTTTTGAGAAAGGAGTTGTGGAGAAAACCTCAAGCAAGCTTCCTCTATCAAATTCAACCATTCAAATTGCTTCAAGTCTTCCAGGTAACCCTCTAATCATACTTGTTATAATTTTTTATTCTTTTCAGATGCTTTTTTATAAATTTGACCATATAAAATTATTATTAAAATTTCAACACTACGTACACGTGGATTGGATATAGGTAACTTGCATGTACAAAGGCCCTATACGTGACTGTGTAAAAAACGAACCTGCATGTGCGCGAGTTTAAAATTTCAAACATGTATTTAATGATATGAAACATCTTTTATTGTAGGATGACAATTACCTAGCGTGAAAGAGAGCACAGTGCCATTGATAACCAAGTGATGGAGGATTAAAATTCATTAGATGCTTTGAGAGGATGGGGTTTGTTAAAATTCTTCAAAATGTCAAACATGAAGGCGAATACTTGATTGCTTGAGCTGTTGATTCACTAATGGATTGTAGAAGATAATGCATTCATGATTGATCAGATGCCCCTGAGGATCGAGATAGAAGACATTTATTTCATTACAGGACTTTCTTGAAGAGGGGAGAGAGTGCACTCAACTAGAAGCATGAGAAGTAGTCTCAATGTAGAAGACTACGTCCATATGTACTATCTAGGAAACCCGGAAAAGGTTGGAAGTCAGATTCCAATCAAGTATGTAGAGAGTTTATCAAGGTAAATGGTTTTGCTACTCTATATCAGGCTTCACGTGTTTCCATGAGCCTAGCAATGGATTTCCTTACTACTATCTTTGATTGGTGTACGCCTTTGCTAACCAACATGAAGAAACAACTCACTTTGATTCAGAAGGGTCATACGAAGAATTTCAGATATGAAACTATCTTATGTTCGTTCTTTTTTGAGAGAGTACCTGGGCTTCGTCCCAAGGTATTATCTACCATCCGTAGCCTGAGAGATCCACGAATGGGAAGATGGGCTAACTTGATAAAATGCCTAGAGGGCAGTGTTGTCCCTAGGATAGCTTTTGATGACGAGTTTTTCCTTTGGTGGGATCAATAGGTCATTGCAGTCGAAGACCAACCCTATGCAGGAATGGATTTCTAAGGAGATCCAAATCTAGTATTTCCACCTGACATAGCATGGAGTTCCATAGGTATAAATGATTTTTGAACTTTTGAATATTTAATATTTTTTTGGATTTTCAATATAAATGAATTAAAAATCTTTTGGATGAGATAAGAACTTACAAAATTATTGATCATGTTTCAGATGTGCGACCAGTGAGACCTGAAACACTTCCTCGTCATAGGCATCATGGATGCTGAAGGGTCCGCACCTAGGATTGAGAGAGTCCTCCATGCAATCAAGAGAAACTTGGTGAGACTGACTCACTAGGTACCCATGGTGGCCATAGAGGACTTACCAGAGGAGATGTAGTGGCGTGTGGTGGGAGTACCACGGGACTGGGTGCCACTATTTCGACGGGTGGCTAATGTTGTCGTTTTCTTTCTAGCTGCTCATCATGAGTAGGATCGTTAGATAGATGGTTAGATCCTTTTGTGATTAGACATGATGATGGGAATAAGCCAAAATGTTGTAGGGCATTTTGTCCCGTTTTTTCTATATTATTTTGGACACAAAAAACTCTATCTACATACAGATGGTTTTATGATGATCATATATACAAATGATACTTCGATTATTTTTTTATGTTTTAATGTGATGAATGATTTATATGCAAATCCAATGCTTGATTAGCAATATAATATGCTAAGGAATTTTCTGATCGTGGAATGTGAACAAATGTGATGTAAACAAATGATCGTTGCAATAAGTGCACTCTCAGAAATTGGTGATACAAACAAGGATATCATAGCTGATAGATCTTATTCAGTTGAGATACCACCAGTTGTGAGTGTAAATAAACTACTAACTAATCAATATCAAGAGATATCACTTTAGATAATAAATTAATAATAGCAGTATATTCGGCAATATTATTTGAGGCAAGACCGATACATACTCCTCTTGAACCATCAACTGGCTAGATGGATAATAAATCACCCAAGCCGTGGAAGCAAGGTTCTGGTTGTGTCTATTGGCACCATCGGCAAATCCTTAATGTACCAAATCATCCATCAATACTTGCCAAAGTAGACAAAAAATATCGACATCACTAAAACTGATAGGTAGATATGTACAATCATATAATATATAAAAACAAGTAAATTCTTGGCCGAAGCCAAAGAAAAGTACTTCTTAAGGTAGAGCCCATTTCTGGGCTCCACCAACTTGTTTCCTTCAAAATCAATCAATTCATAGGCTCCCTTTTTCAAAACACTCTTGGAAATGAAGGGACCGTACCACATGGACTTAAACTTGCCTACCCCCAAGGCGTCTTTGTCTTGATCGCAGACCAAGACAAGGTCTCCTTTAGAAAACTTTCTAGGATGGAAAGCTTTATCGTATTGAGTTTTTACCCTCTTTTTATGAGCTTCATTTATTGTGGTGGCATCTTGATGCTGCTCATCAAGATGTTCCAAATGAATGAGGTGTCTGTCGAGACTAGAAGTCTTAGGAAGAAGTTCAATAGCCAGTTTAAGGGAAGGAATTTCACATTCAATAGGAAAAATAGATTCCAACCTGTAAACCAATTGACAGGGAGTAAAACCAGTGGCATTTTTAACTGACATTTGGTACACCCAAAGTGTCGGGTATAACATGATGTGCCAATTGGATCTAGCTTTGTTAATCATCCTTTGCAGGATGATTTTAATGGATTTTTTCATGGCTTTGACCTACCCATTGGCTTGAGGATACTACAGAGATGAATGCTCCTACTGGAAACCCAACTTAAGAGACAATTTAAACTTCAGTTGATTCTGCAAACGTCTACCATGGTCAGTGACAATCTCTTTAAGAATACCGAACCAGGAAATAACTTGATTGAAGAGAAACAACTTTATTGTTTCACTGTCATTCTTGAAAGTAGGCATAGCCTTAGCCCACTTAGTAAAGTAGTCTACCTCCACGATGATATACTTGTGATTTCCTGCTGAGGGCAGATTACAAGTAGTAAAATCAATGGCCCACTTTGTGAAAGGACCGAAGGTGATCACAGGGAAAAGTGGAGCTATATGTGCACGCTTTTTCTGAGTATAAACCTGATAAAGATGGCATCTGTTGATTGATTCAATACAATCATTGAATATCGAATGCCAAAAGTATCCTGCTCACAATTTTTTTTGGGCTGTAGCAAGCCCAGATAAATGAAAACCACAAGCTCCACTATGGAAATCATTAAGCACTGACTCAACTTCTTCCAAGGTTAAACAATGTCTAAGGATTGAATCAATTCCTCGACAATATAAAGTGTCAACTATAATAATAAAATGTTTAGCGAGGTGACGCAACTTTCTACACTCGTCCTTGGAAAAAGAGGGTAGAAACTTTGAAGTCTAGAGATATATAATGATATCTCCATACCAAGTATCTTGCGAGGAAATAAGAAATAGATGTTCATCAAGAAAATTTTCTTCCTGAATGATTTATTCTTGACAAGGAAGCTCTTAGATCAACTCTCCAAATACTAAAGATTTATTAGATTTAGCCGACATGAATTTGAGGTCGAATTCTTGTAAAACGACAATTGATCTATTATATTTTCCCTTAATCACTCCCCTACTGAGAACAAACTGAAATGGATTGATAGCTGCTAAGATGAAAGTTTTTCGAAGCAGAATATAATGTCAAAGCCACTGGATAGCATGAACAACTGCCAAATATAATTTCTCAATGGGAGAATAGCATGTTTTATGACCAACCAAGCCTCGGCTCAAATAGTAGATTACATGCTCACACAAGGCATCGTCTTCCTGATCGAGAACCATACCAATAGTTGATTGTACTGCAGAAAGTTACAAGTGGAAATATCTACTATAGTCAGGTGGAATCAACAAATGATCAGAGGTTAATGCTTTTTTCAAAGCATCAAAATATCATTGCGTGAAATCATCCCATAAAAATTGGACCCATTTCTTAACCAATCGCATAAATCCTTTTGTGATCTTGGCATAATTGGCTATATATCTCCTCAAGAATTTTTTTTTCGTTGGAGAATATGAAGTTGACATATGGAAGATGGTGGAGGCAACTAAAGTATTGCCTCAACCTTGAAGGGATCTACATGAATCCCCTCTATTGACACGATGAATCCCAAAAACCGACTGGATGTGACTATGAAAATGAACTTATTCAGATTCAGCTCGATTTTATAATAACGATATCATTCAAAAATCAACTAAAGATGTTTAGGATGATCAATTCTCTTTCGAGAACAAGTAGCTAAATCATCTAGATATGCTTCGATAATGTGCTTGATGTCATGAAAAGCATATGACATGGCCCACTGAAAAGTAGCTACAACATTTTTTAGGCCAAAAGGTATATTTTTTTAAGCAAATGTACCCCAAGGATAAATAAAAGTTGTCTTGTGCTAATCTTTTGGACGGATAGTAATTTGATTATAAATCCATCCATAAATGAAAAAATCTCATTATCCGCACATTCATCAATAATATGATCAATAAAGGGCATGGGGTAATTGTCCTTAGGACAAGCTTTCTTTAGGTCCCTAAAGTTAATATATACGCGAATCGTTCCTTGCTTTTTTTCAACGAGGACTAGATTAGAGACCTACTCAGTTAAAGGAATGAGGTATATGAAATCCACCTTAAGTAGCTTCTCAACCTTAGATTTGATAGATGATGCTTTTCTAGGGTTAACTGGTCAAATTTTTTGACGAATGGCTTTTGCATTGTCATACATCTTGATCTCATGCTGGACTATAGATGGATCTATTCCAGGTATTTCCTCATAATACCAAGAAAATACATCACAAAACTCTTTAAAGAGATCGGTTTAAGTTTGAATCTCTTTAGGGGAGTAGTTAGCTCCAATGAAGACATTTTCAATAATGTTGGGATTCCTAGAGATGTCCACCAGTATAGTTTGTGAGATAACATACATGTTACCTTTGGTAGAAAGCTATGCTAGGGCCAAAGGGTTTAAAACTACGTGAACATCACTAGTAGAAGGACTGGACAAACTTGACTCTACTTCCTGAAAATGAGGGAGGAAATATGAACGATGATGCAAATCATTCCATGGTCTTTCAACACCCATCATTGCTTCTAGAATTGCTTCTTCAGATGGAAAGACAATATCTAAGAAATCCTGAGCAATAGTCAAATCGAGAATACAATCAAAGCCACATCTCCATCCAGCTCCTCTGGCGAAAAAGAAGTACAATCTAAGTCTGTAGAGTTAACAATACACTGATAAGAAATTTTTGCTACAGACATAGGACATGCCATTCCACCTACCTTCCCCTCACCTAATATGGTGGTAGATGAGGCTAAGGGCCAAGGGTCCAAAAAATAACGAGTTCTAAAGTACTATCTTCAAAAAGGTCCCTTAGAGGACGAAATAACATTAATTCTAGCTAGAGGAGCAGGAAGATCAAAAGTACCCATTAGGGAAGAGTACTTTCCAACTCCTAAATTCTCTATAGGATTTTTGGCATTGTCCACTAATGTAACAGTAGACTCAAAAGATGTGTGGGAGTCTCCCAGACAATAATCCATCTGATCAACCTTTACAATTCTCCCTTCATGAGGAAAAAAAGGATGCAAAATAATGATGATATAATGGCATCCATCTCATAAATCCAATTCCTACCTAAAAGGAGGTTGTAATCTAGATTCACATCAACTATATTACTTAAATGTTCACCACCTTTCCCCCAACACAGATGGGAAAGGTTGGGAAAAACCCGTGCAACATATGATAATGACCATCAAATGTTGTCAACAAAGTTGGTGAAGAAACAACTTGAGGTGATCTAGTAGCCTTCCAATGTGACATGGACATTACACATGTGGAAGCTCCCTCATCGATTACAGTTTGAAAGATATTGGTCTTTCGATATGTAGACTTTATCTAGAAAGCCATATGATGTGAGAATCTTTTCTTGGTGTTTGACATATCGAATGTAATCACAAGAGATTTTTTTGGATCAACTGCTTCGATCGCAGTGAGTAATGCACTCCTTTGTGCGGGGCACAACTGGAGTACCTCTAATGCTGAAAAATCACAATGAATCTAAGCCAGATCTTCTACAATTGAGTAGTTTTGGGCTGCCCTAACATTAGGGTTAATCATTGAGCATTTTGTGGAGCCTTTCAACATTTGAGGTATAGACTCAACAAAGGGCCTCTCAATATGGAGTGTCTCTAAAGGAGCAGAAGTAGACTTAGCCTTAGATGACTCTTGTTAGGTTCCTATACCAATAGGAGTCATAATTTTGAATGGCTAAGGTTAAGCCTTGTAATATGTACATACCTTTTTTTTTTGCAAATGTTTTCCATATTGAAAAATAAAAAAAATGAAAAGAGGGTATGTCCTAAAAGAAAAATCAAAGGACAAAAAAGAATAAGAAAAGGTCCAAAGAAATGAAAAATATGAACCCCTAAAACAAAAGACCATGAAAGTGTGCAAGTCAATATGCCACTACTATTTACTTTTACGCATAATAATGATTGTGTGCAACTTGTTATTCATGCTACAATCCATGTTAATTAAACTATTTAATCTTGATTATGCCAGGCTTTAAATTTCATGTTGATAGTTAGAGAATAAAATCTGACCAAACTGTTTAATCTTGGCAGATCATTAGATAAGTAGAGTAAATAAAAGCAGCTCGTCAGTTTAATCTAAGCCCTTGGATGATATAAGGTTAGAATTAGATAGTTTCCTGCTTTAAAATAAAATGAATAAGGGTTTGTTAGCCTAAATGCACCCAAATAAAATGAAGAAAAAATGATAGGATGAGTAGATGGGTAAGTAGAAGAAAGGTTGCAGAAATATGTTGATTGCTTAGAAAAAAGCACATTTATCATCTTTCAACATATATTTCAAATGTGAATGGGCAATTAAGCATGCATAAGGTTTACAAAGTCAATTAGTTAACTTCCGCCATTCATTTCACCCCTTTACTTTACTAATTTCCCATAAATAAATTCAAAGTGCTAAAATACCTTTAAGTCAAAGAGGCTCAGAGCATTTCTCTAACTTTTGGAGGGACTAGACCCTCGGCTTAATAACTTAAGGACAACAAGTACTAGATTCCCCCTCATAAAAAATTCATCTCTTTTCATTCCCCCTCATTTCCCTAATAAAACCCCTTTTCCTAAGGTTAAAACACTATTTGCCTAGGGAAAGTAATCACCCCCATGCAAAACCCCTTTTCCCAAAAACCCACAAAAACACTTTAGCTTAAGTTATAATTCATATATGCGAAAAGCAAGCAAATCATAGAAAATACATTATTCTTACCGCAATTCATTTCCGCCGTTTTCATATTAACTTCTAACTTTTATATATTAATTCCCGAAAATCCACCATCCCGTATATATATAGCTCCTATATATAAAATAACCCCACCCATTAGTTTTAAATACAAACTATATCGCTACCCTTTATCCCTAAAAAATATTGAAATCCCGCTCTCAATCGTTAACCCTGATTAAATCCTTCGTTAATCACCCCGACAACATAATCTTGCCTCAATCCATTATTAAGCCGATATCGCTCCACTTAATTGCCCGCCTAGCCCCCCACTACCCTCCGTGCAGTTTCCCCGCCCGATCACGATGTGATCGCTTCCCCCCACATCTAACGGCTCTTATCCATATTGGGCCAACCCATCTATCGAACTATACTATTGTGGGACAAATTCCCCTAGGGTCTTGGGTGGATACCCTAGCAGATTGAAGGTTATCTATACAGAGAAACACACATTCCACACAGCCATAATGCTAATATAGACAAACTCTACGATAGGGGGCGTACCTGAGGTCCTACGTTTGAGAAGAGCCTTACAGGGTCCAAACCCTTCTTGGAGTTCCTTTGCTCCTTCAACCTGCACAACAATCAATTCCAGAAAGTACAACAGTATATGGACTAAATGCCATAAAGAAACCATCTTCATATTATAAAGAAAGGTAGTTAGTTATGCGATTAAACAATCATTCACATGTGAATCATAACGTGAACATCATAAGCATGAAGAAGATTTGTATCAGCAACAAAGACATGTGTTTCTTTTATTATAGACAAATAAAGTACAGAAAGGAATAATTTCACCTGATTCCTCCTTTCGCAGGCTCCAAGTGGAACCATCCTCCAGATTCGTCCAGTCTCAAGCCTTTAACAAACTCCTTCCATGACTTACTCCATGATATCTCAAGTAGTATGAAGACATCAACACACACAAGGAAACAAAGGTTTCCTGTAAAATGGGGAAGTGCAGGAGGCACTAGGATCTTCAGACCTGGTCAGGGAAATCTCAGCATAATAATCTTTCTCTCTCTTCTCTCCTCCATTAGGCCTTCCCATTGAAGCCTTATATACTTCTCCCAAAGTAGTTTTTTAGTTGGGAATTGGTTGGGAACAGTTGGGCCATGGGCACTAACAGGTGATCAAAAGGTGAAACCCATGATCTCTGCCTGAAATTAAAGATATTTATATTTTTTTTAAGTGTTTTAATAGGTATACGCAGGTTGGGTATACATAGACCCGTGTACACACGCGTTTAGCTCAGGGCAATGTCCTGTATAGGTAATAAAACACTGTTTTTTAAATTTTCGGACCAGGTTTGGAAGGAGGGGTTTCCCTAGGCAATGAGTGTAGCATCACAAACCATAAGAGTGAGATTTGGAGCTATAACAGATGCCCCCTAATATATGAGGTCAAAAGGGGTACATGACGGTCGAAATGTATTAAGCAAGTTCATGGAAAGGAAATCTGTCGAAAACTGAGAAGGACTTCACCAGAGTTCAGCCTGCCAAGCCACAAAAGGAGATCAGAAAGAAACATTGTCTGAGGCGGGCATACCCATGCTCAGAGAAAGTACAGCATGTCCGCATATCAAGTACAAGTGAATACCCTAAGTATACAAGTATAAATGACTGGAAAATACATAATGGATCATCTGATCGTGATCGAACAAGTACATGTCTGAATATCACATATAAGACTGTCAATGATGCTGAAAGATGAAGCAGTTCACTGATATCAAAGATTGATCCCAAAAAGTACCATATGAACATGATGGAATAAGATGGTACTACACTGCAAACTCAGGTGCCAGCATATAAAATGTCACGGTGAATGACTGCAACATATAAGGTGGAGTGGTATCAACTAGCAACAACAGGAGCAATTGTCAAGTGAACCAATGGATGCTGATACAACCTAAGGTCTTCACCGACCACCATGGTACATTTCTACAACATGGGAATAAATGATCTGAAGTCGGCCATGTGAGAAATCATTTGATTACTGGTCATTGATGTATACTGTTAACAAACGTGAAACTACTCACCAATAATGATAATGAGCGTCAAGGTACCCAGTACAACCTAACTGGCGTGAATAGATGAGCTGGAGTCGAACACCTGTAAGAAGCTATCAATCAGGAGACAATGATGGTTTCCCACTGTCGATAGCGAAGGATCTGCCACTAATGACTGTAAACCCCAAGGTACTGCCAAATGTCCTCTAGATCTCTGCCCCAGAGCAATGAGTTGAAGTCGATAGGGAAAGATCTACTAGAAGGAAGGCATTAAGGGAGCCTTCATCAATCTAGTGTGAGTGTAACCCGTAGGCCAATAATGTGGAAGTAATCAGACGAAAAAGATGTAGTAACCCGACTGAAGTACGTTTCCGGCGTGCAAAAGATGTAGCTAGCGCACGGCAAAAACCCTCTGAACTAACCAGTAATGAAAGCTGACACAGAGGTGAGGTATCCACCAATAGGGTCAAATGGAAACCAAGGTACTACACAAATCCCAATGTGTGATAATGTAAGCTGATGTCGAACACAAGGGAAACCACTCAGTCAAAGACCCATGATACTGACGATGCTAGCAAAGTGAACTATCAATAATGAAAATAGGGCTAGGGTGCACTTTAGGCTTCCTTAGAGCAAGTGTCCGTTTAAGGAATTAGGACCGCTAGAAGAAGTCAATGAGAACTTCTCAAACAGCACAGAAAAGACCATATAGCTGATGTGATACAACATGATATACAACCAGGGATGCCCGACTGAAAAATGAGTCAAGAGACCACCGCAAAAGCCGACTCAGCTACTTCCCTTGAACAAAAGACGACTCATGTGATATGTGGCAGCTTATGATGACTCTGTATAAGCTCGTTGTCAGGAGCACAAACGAACCCTCCATATGATTGGAAGAGATAACCAATCGGGGGAGAACTGACTCAATAACAAGGTTAAGGCATACCTAAGTCAAACTAAATCCTGCCCAAGTGGAGGAGATTTTGCTTTGAGTGCTTTGTTCAAGGGCGACACAACTGACTCTAGCTGCCAACAATAAATGGAAATACTGTCCCGTTCTCACTCTTTTTGGAATATATAATTTTTTTGTCTTTTTCTTTAAGCTGGAAAAAGAATAAAAGAATGCTATAGTACAGTGGAAAGAACGAGTGTCGGTGAAGCAGATGATCTAGTTCCTGGGATTGGAACATTCCTATGCTCAATGTAGGGAGGCGAAAACTGGTCAAAGGGACTCAAAGATGTGTTCCTTCCATGGGTGAAGGTGTGTCAAGTTTCAGAAGTCAAAGGTATGCAAGTTTGATTTTGCAGACGTCATGGTCCAAAGTTGGCTTAAACATGAGTCCAAGTGAAGCCGGCTCAAGGCCAAAAGGTGCAAATGGTCAAAATGCAATGCAGTAGTACAACTCAACAGAAAGGAGCCTCTAGGGTATAAGGCCAGAACGAAGCGAAGAAGCAAAGAGGAATGAGTCTTCAACGCATAAGTCATGGGGGGACTACAGAGGACTCCCGAGCCTACTCAAATCAGAGCAGCATGGGCAACAATCGTCAGTGAGGTGCTAACTAGGATGCCCATGTAAAGGATGGCTTCTACCATCATGTCATGATTTAAAGAATCGGCGAGTGAAAGTGGTTTACGAACCATAACACAATGGGATCGACCCTATGGAAAACATATCGACAGATGGAGGCTAGTATGCGCAATGCAACAGAAAAATGGCTCCCCTAACCTATATGCCAATGAGAAAACGATACCTGCCATGACGGGTCAGTAGTCATGGAACCGTCTTGAAACTGTTGAAAAAACGTCCAAAATGTCTTGAAAATCAAACCATTCTCGACATTCCAAGATCCCAAATTAAAAGTTATATGAGACCAAACAAAATCAAGTTTTGAAAAAATTTTGCATTTTCAAAGTCTATAAAAGAGTTTTTGGCAAGGAAAATTTTAAGGATGGAAATTTTTCTTGAAGTTTAGAAACATTGGCGAATCTCATTAATCCCTAATATGCAAAGTATAAAATATTTATTGATATATTTGTAAAATTATTCAAATTTATAATGATTTTATATATAGTCTCTATATAATGTTGGCTATTTTAAAGGTAAAATAATTTTATATTCTAAAATTTGGGCGAATCACCTTTTATAAAAAATGGAAATTAGCGAATCTTTTTGTGGAAAAATCATGGAAAATTAGCCCACTGGGCGAACATTAGCCCCTAAAATTTTCCATGGTTTTTGGACTCACCATTTTCACCATTTGAGTTTGAGAGTAGAAAAGTGGACCAAAAGGAGCCAACTTTCCATACGTCAAATTCAACCGTTTAGATTCATCCAAATTTCCCAGGTAACTCTTATACTTAACTTGCAATTGATTGTGACTAGTTTTAGGATTTTTAATTAATGTTTTACTGTTAAATTTTTGTCTAAAATTTCTCTGCGGTGTATACACGGGTTGGTAATATGAAACCCACATACACGCGGGCCCTACACGCGACTGTATGTTAAGGGACCTGCGTATACGCCGTGAGCAATTCAAACACAAAAACTAATGGTTCAAATTCATTTTTTCCTCAGGATGCCAGTCACTTGGAGAGAGAGAGAGCATACCGCAGTGGATGATGAGGTCATGAACGATCCCAATGCTTTGGATGCTTTACGAGGATGTGGTTTGCTAAAATTCTTCAAGTTGCCAAATATGAAAGCAAACACACGGCTGCTTGAGATGCTCGTTGATTACTGGAATATCGAAGAAGATGCTTTTATGATTGATCAAATGCCACTCAAGATAGAAGTGGAAGATATTTAATTCATTACGGGCCTTTCCCGAAGGGGAGTGATAGTACATTCCTGGGGTAGGACCCGAAGCAGTCTCTCAACCGAGGACTACGTACACATATATTTCCCGGGACATCCAACAAAGGTTGGAAGTCAAATTTCCATCACACATGTGGCGCGTTTACCACTGAGGATAATCTTGTTCACCATAGCTCGAGTGAACGGATCTGCTTCACTACACCAGGCATCACGGCTCACCATGATCATGGCTATGGACTGTCTCACTACTGTATTTGACTGGTGTACTCCTCTTCTGGCTAGCCTAAAAAGCCAGCTCACTTCCATCAAAAAGGGGCAGACCAAAAACTTTGGGTATGGGACTATTTTGTGTTCTTTCTTTTTCGAGAGGGTCCCTGCACTCCGTCCTAGAGTACCGGTTTCGATCTGAACCCCACGAGATCCACATATGGGTAGGTGGGCTAACCTGATGAAATGTCTAGGAGGTGGGGACGTTCCACGGACTGCATTCGACGATGACTTCTTCTCTTGGTGGGAGCAGAAGGTCATTGCCATAGATGACTACCCTTATGCCAGGTTGGATTTCTGAGGAGATCCCAATCTAGTATTACCACCGACCGCAACATGGGGCGACATTGGTAAGTGATTTTTGATTTTATGATTTTTTTGGATTTTTCAAATATAATAATGAATTTTGAAAAATGTTTTTCATAGGATTCAAATGACTAATATGATGATCATGTTTCACATATTGGGTCGGTACGACCAGATGATTTCCCATGGCATAGGTGTTGCGGTCGAGGGGCCGAAGAGGCAGCTACAGACAGAGAGCGAACTCTACACACAGTTCAGCGGCACTTGATGAGACTGACTCACAGAGTACAGATGGTACCCGTAGAGGATCTTCCTGAGGATATGCAGTGCCATGTGGTTGGCATGCCACGAGACTGAGTCCGCACTTTTATGCGTGTGGGCAATGCAGTAGTTGCCTACTTAGCCGCTCATCCTGAGCTAGGGCATTAGATACACTAGATATGATCATGGGCATTTGAGTCCCAATTTTGTATATTTTTGGACAGACATATTTACACTCGAGATGCTTTATGATATATATATATATATATATATATATATATATATTAATATATATAATTATTATATATATATATATATATATATATATATATATATATATATATATATATACAGTTCGACTTTTTGATGCTTGATTTTATTGTGATGAATGATTGATGTGCCAGTCTAATGCTTGATTAGCGATAGAATCAGCTAACCAATTATGAGAATATTTAAATAATTAATATAAGTAAATGATCTTTACAACAACCTCACTCTTAAATACTGGCGATATAAACATGGATCCCTTAGTTGATAAATGTTATTCAGTTGTGACACTATCAATTGTGAATCAAGATAAACTACCAATGAGTCGATTTCGTAAGAAATTACCTCGGATAGTAAATTAATAACGGCAGTATACTCAGCCATATTATTTGAAGCAGGACTAATGCATACTCCCCTTGATACCATCAACTGACTAGTTGGATAGTAGAGTACCCAAGCTGCGGAAGCAAGATTCTGAGTGTGCCGACTAGCACCATCGGCGAATCCAAAATAGACAAAGTCATCCATCAACACCTACCACAATAGATCAAAAAGCGTTGATATCAGAAACTCTCAATGAGATATGTACAAATATACATAATGTACAAAAAAGCCACTGCCTAGCTACTACTTAAGCAAAGTACTTCTTGAGGTAGAGCCCGTTTCGGGGCTCCGTCAACTTGTTCCCTTCGAAATCGATTAACTCATACGACCCCTTTTTTAAAACTCGTTTAATTACGAAGGGACTATGCCACATAGGTTTGAATTTTCCTGGCCCCAAGGTGTCCTTATCTTGATCATAGACCAAGACAAGGTCGCCTTCAGAGAAGACTCGAGGGCTAACAGCTTTATCATACTGGGTTTTAACCCTTTTCTTATGAGCCTCATTGACTATGGCAGCATCTCGACGCTGCTCATCGAGATGTTCCAAGTGAAGGAAGCCCTCTTCGAGACTAGAGGTCTTGGGAAGGAGCTCAACAACTAACTTAAGAGATGGAATTTCACATTCAATAGGAAAGATGAATTCCATCCCATAAACTAGCTGAAAAGGTGTAAAACCTGTAGCAGTCTTGATGGAGGTTCGGTATGCCCAAAGAGCCGAATACAACATAAGATCCCAATTGGATTGATTTTTATCAATTGTCCTCTGCAGGATCGTCTTAAGAATTTTGTTTACAGCCTCGACCTGTCCATTGGCCTGAGGATAATAAGGAGATGACCGTTCCTACCAGAAACCCAATTTGAGAGCCAATTCGGACATAAGTTGATTCTAGAAATGACTGCCATGGTTAGGGAAAATCTTTCTCGGGATACCGAACCTTGAGATAATCTGATTAAAAAGGAACAATGCCGCTATTTCACTATCATTTTTATAAGTGGGCATGGCCTCAGCCCACTTCGTGAAGTAGTCTACGACCATGATAATATACTTGTGATTCGCTGTTGAAGGCGGATTACAAGTTGTAAAATCAATGCCCCACTTAGTAAAGGGACCGACAGTGACAACGGGAAAAATAGGAGCTGGATGTGTGCGCATCTTCTGAGTATAAACTTGACACGGGTGACAGTGTTTGACCACTTCAACACAATCTTTGAAGGGCGAAGGCCAAAAATAGGCGGCCTGCAAGATACGCTGGGTTGTAGCAAGCCCTGATAAATGACCACCACAAGCTCCACTGTGGCAGTCATTGAGCACTGACTCGGCCTCTTGTAAGGTTAAACAGCACCGAAGGATTGAATCAATCCCTCGATGATATAATGTATCATTGATGATAAGATAATTTTTAGCCAAGTGACGTAATTTTCGACGTTCATCCTTAGAAAAAGTAGAGGGAAACTTCGAAGTCTAGAGATAGACAATGATATCTCCATACCAAGGGTCGAGTGAAGAGATGAGGAATAAATGTTCGTCGAGAAAACTTTCCTCATAAATGGTATCCTCTCCACAAGGCATCTCGGAGATTAGCTCAGCAAAAACCATGGATTTCTTAGACTTAGCGAACAAGAGCTCGAGATCAAATTCTTGTAAAATGACTATCCATCGATTATATTTGCCCCCAATCACTCGCCTACTGAGGACAAATTGAAATGGATTGACCACTACTAAGACAAAATTTTTCCATAGCAAAATATAATGATGGAGCCGCTGGACAGCATGAACAGCTACCAAGGCCAACTTCTCAACAGGAAAATAGCGAAGTTCAGGACCTATCAAGCCTCGGCTGAAATAATAATTCACATGCTCTATGAGAGCATCGTCTTCCTGAATGAGAACCATACCAATGGTTGATTTTGCTGCAGCGAGATATAAAAGGAAGTCCCTACCATAATCCGGTGGACTCAAAAGTGGGGCAGAGACTAATGCCTTTTTCAAAGCATCGAACAATTGTTGTGCAAAGTCGTCCCATACGAATGGAACTCCTTTGCGTAGCAAACGCATAAACCCTTTAGTGATCTCGGCATAGTTTGCTATAAACCGTCTTAAGAAATCAACCTTCCCTTGAAGACTTTGAAGTTGTCGAATTGAGGACGGGGGAGGCAACTGAATTATTGCCTCTACCTTGAAGGGATCAACTTTAATCCCTTCGTTTGACACGATGAACCCTAACAACCGACCGGACGTAACCGCGAAAATGCACTTGTTGGGATTCAACCGGATTTTATATAAATGACATCGCTCAAAAACCATTCGAAGATGACTAGGGTGATCAGTTCTCTTTCGAGAACGAGCAGCGAGATCATCCAAGTATGCTTTGATGATATGCTTAATGTCATGGAAAGCAATGACATGGCCCGCTGGAAAGTGGCTCCAGCATTTTTAAGACCAAAAGGCATCTTTCTGTATGCAAAGGTACCCCAGGGACATATAAAAGTTGTCTTATGTTGTTCTTTACGACGGATAGAGATTTGATTATAACCAGAAAAACCGTCCATGAAGGAAAAAATCTCATGACCCACACACTCGTCAATAATTTGATCAATGAATGGCGTGGGGTAATTATCTTTTAGACAAGCCTTGTTTAGGTCTCTAAAGTCGATGTATACTCGGATTGTTCCTTGCTTTTTATCTACAGGGACTAGATTAGAAACCCAATCGGTAAGAGGAATAGGGTATATAAAACCTGCCTTGAGCAACTTTTCAACTTTAGCTTTAATGGCTGCTGCTTTCCTAGGATTAACCGGTCGAAGCCTTTGACGAACCAGTTTGGCGTTTTCATACATCTTGATCTCATGTTGAACTATAGAAGGATCAATGCTAGGCATTTCCTCATAAGACCAAGCAAATACATCTCGAAATTCCTTGAAAAGGTCGGTGTAAATTTGAATTTCTTCAGGGGAACATTCGATTTCGATGAAGAGATTCTTGATCACGTTAGGGTCCCTAGAGATGTTTATAGATATCATTTTTAAAATGACTAACATATTACCTTTGGCATGAAAGTGTGCTGGAGCCAAAGGATTCGATATCATACAAACATCACTAGAAAAGAGCTTAGAGAACCTAGATTCTACTTCCTGCAATGGGGGAAGAAAATATGAACGATGGTGCAAGTCTTCCCAAGGTTGATCTACACCCATCATTAATTCGAGGATTGCTTCTTTAGAAGGTAAAACCAAATCTAAGCAGTCCAAGGCAGAGGTAGAATCCAGGGCCCAAGCTGGAGCCACATCACCATCTAACTCCTCTTCAGAAAAAGGAGTAGAGTGGTTGTCTGCAGAATTAACGATAGACTGATATCGAAGCTCAGTTGCAGACATAGGATATGCCATCCCATTAACTTTTCCTTCAGCTAATGTGGTCATAGGTGAAGGCAAGGTCTAAGGGTCTGAAAAATAATGAGTTCAAAAGAACTCTTCTCGATGAGACTCCTTAGATGATGAAACAACATTGATTCTAGCGATAGGAGAGGGAAAATTAGAGGTAACCATCAATGAGGAATACATCACAACTCCTAAATTCTCAGTAGGTTGGCGAGGGTTATCCACTAAAGGGACAATAGAGTTAGAAGTTGCTTGAGGATCGACTGGACAATAATCCAATTGATCAACCTTAACAATTTTCCCTTCATGAGGAAAGCAAATAACATGAAACAGAGTTGAAATGACGACGCCCATTTCGTATACCCAGTTCCTTCCTAAGAGGAGATTGTAGTCTAGGTTAGCATCTATGACCTCTACTTCAATATTAATGACCTTCCCCCCAACACATATAGGGAAGGCCAGGATGATCCCATGCGGCCTGTGTGAATGTCCATCAAATGCAGTCAGGAGGGTAGGTGAAGGAACAGCCGAAGGAGATCTAATGGCCTTCCAACAAGACATCGACATGGCGCATGTGGAAGCTCCTTCATCAATAACGGTGCGAAAAATGTTAATCTTTCGATATGTAGACTTTATTTGAAAAGCCATATGATGAGGGAGTCGCTTTTTGACATTTAATATGTCAAAAGTGAGCACTAAAGAGTTGGTTGGATCAACTGCCTCAATTGCCGAAAGTAAAGCACTTTGTTGAGCTAGACATGATTGGAGAACCTCTAAAGCAGACATAGCGCATGGACTCTGCGCCAGATCTTCAACAATGGAGTAGTTTTGGGTGGCCCTAGCGTTAGGAATAATAGTCACGCGTTTAGCGGAACCTTTCGGTATCCATGGTATAGTCTCGATAGAGGGTCACTCAATATGAAGGTCGCTATTACTGGGAAGAATTTTATCCTTGAAAGTTTCAACTTCACCATAATCATGTGACTGAGTAGCCACATGGACATTGGAACCCATCATGAAAACATTCGATGATTTTTCCCCATCCTGGCTGCCCCCTGCAGAGGTACCAGGGTTCGAATTCGCGCCAGCAAGCAATTGCCACCCTTGGGGAAAAGGGTTGGTTAACACAGCTTGAGAACTAGAAGCCCCTTGCTACCCTAACAAGTGCTGAGCATCTTGAATCTTAGGGCATAGATGAGTTAAATGGTCTCCACTACATAAATTGCATGGAAACTTGACTTTCTTTCTAGACTCATTTCTACCACCACCAGCATTGTTGTCGGATTTATTTGTGTCAGCCTTCCCATCCTAATTCTTTTTCTTACCTCGTCCTTTCTTTTTCCCATTGGAATTTTGGTTTCCTTTGCGGTTTTCAAATTGAACGACATTAATTGAAGAGGGTTGGGAAGACGAAGTGTTAGACGATGTGACTTAGTTCTTAGGAGCAGTTTTCAAAGACAACTGCTGCGATTGGCTCAACAAGTTCACCGCATTTGTGTCTACTGATCCAATGATACCATCCACATTGGGACCTGGCTTCAACTTGGCTAAGTCAACCTTAGACCCAGGAGCATCTGGCAAGATCTTTTGTAGGATCCTAGAATGAGAGTAAATCAATTCTAATTGATGGGCCCTAAAAATAGCTTTCTCTTCGAAATAGACTCCGGATATGGAGACATCCTTAGAGATCTCAAGCTGTAAAGATTTCAAAAACCATTCGAGACGGTACTCCGGAGGGATTTCAGCTTTAATGAGCCTCTTTCTCCATCTCCATTCCTGAATATGGTCAGAAATGTGAGTTGCCGTGTCCTGACGAAAGGTGGCCAGAAGTTCAGTTTCGGCATCATATCGGACAGGCAACTGGAAATGATTTAGGAAAATATTAGCTAAGTCAGCGAAAGATGTAAAGCTACCCCCTGGCAACTCTATATACCACTTGGTCGCATTACCAGTCAAGATGCGTTGAAAAAGTCTCAACCTAATTAAGTCATCAATGAGGGAGCTCGATGAGCACCACAAATGGGTGGATCCACACATTTGGCTTCTACTACAAGTACTACGACTATGCAGACTCCAATATCTATACAAGGGGGAGGAACTATTTCCATCCCCTCTGCTTCTTTATTCGGGTCTTTCGCTAGTACATCTTTAGTTGGGTCTACCTCCATTCCTTCTACGAGTGGAAATTCCCAAACCAATGATTTTAGTTCTGGACACTTCCCGTTTGGCACCCAGTCACAGAGCGCACACTATAAAGTCCCTAAAAGATATCAGCCAATCAAACAATCTTCAAGTATTTCTGCTCCGGGTGATTAGGACCAGACACCAAAATACATTAAAGTGAAGTAAGGGGCCTTCCGAAGATAGTCTGGGATAATGACGGCCCAATCCTATCAGCGAAGGTAACAAAGGAAGTTACGCTGACCTCCTAACAACAGCCTGCACCAGTGCAAGCCCCCAAGCTTCGCAAGGGTGCCCTCCAGTGGTACCGTTGAGAGTGATACAACGTCGACCTCAGGTGCCACAGGATTCCCCTCCGCAGCCACCTGTGTAGATCCCTAGGAGTAGCAACTAAGGTTACCAACTCGTTGCATAAGCCAGGCGGAACAGTCGTGAGGTAAGTTCGGACAGGTAGGAGAGGGGGTATCTCTCTTCCCCGTCTTCACAGACCCTCATGCTTAACTCCCAGATCTGGAGCTTTCCTGGTCTTCCTAACGCTATTGGATTTTCAGTCACTATTCAGACTCCTATGTTTGACAGTTTAAATGGCCTTGGAGAGTTATCTCTCCACACACCTAATCCAAGGCCCTAAAATATCCTAAAACTTGTTGGTGTGTCTAACTTGACAATTATAAAAGGTTCTAGTATATTTTAATTTAGCGCTTGTTTTTAAATAGGCTGTTCTTTAAGTCAAGGGATAAGCGGAAGTGAAACTAGTGGTGTTTTGACGCAAAAGAAATTAATAAAAACCAAACTACATGCAAATGCACTTGTTTTCGTTTTTCGATGAAAGAAATTTCTATAAAGGTTCAGAGGAGCTTCAAATGAAACAACTTTTTCTTTTCTTTTTAATCAAACTCCACACTCACAAAAATTAACAAAACTAGGAATGCCTACAAAGATGCACAAATTTATCCTAATGCAACAAGTACATGCTGATGCAAAACTCAAAACTACTCATAAATCAAGAAATGAAAGTTGCCTACTTATCAATTTTTTACTTTGCCACTTAAAATGTCTAGATGTGATGAAGACAAACAAAAATTCACTTTCACTCAGAAGAAAAGGAAAACTAAATCAAAACCAAGTTCAAAAAAGCAAAACAAAGTTTCAAGAAGTTTCCTTCAAAAGAAAAACAAAAATGACTTTTCAAAGGTGCTCTAAACAAGACTGAAACTTTATGATCGAAGAATAGGCAATGAAACAGTTTGCAAATTTGCAACACAAAACAAGTGAGAACTCAACAAAAATGTTTCGAAATTCTCTTGACAATCAAAAAGCAGCGAGACGAGCTTGGCAATAGAAACCAAAAAGATTGAAAAGACAACTTTCAAGAAAGTGTGAACCAACAACTTTCGGAAAGCAAGAAAAGTAGATGGTCCTAAAAATATCGTTTAAACATGCAAACCAAAAAGTCACCAAAGCAAAACTCAACACAAAGATTGAAATCAACCTTTCTGCCCTAAAAACACAGAGCAACCAAGATTCCTAACCAGAAATCTTGTGTGCTTAAGCGAAAACAATGACATTTGCAAGAAAAACAAAAAGACCAACCTTTTCACAATCAAAGAGAATTTGAAATTAGATGGTTATTGTACAACTAAAGACTGTAACAGAACAATAACTATTTAAGACTAAATGAGACCAGTAGACAAACCTCCAAAAACAAAAGATTTGAAAAATCTTGAAAATTATAAGATATACATGACTGTGTTTGTGCACAGGTGCATGTATACGCGACTGAACTTAAGGAAACATGCGTATATGTGGGTTTACTTAAGGAAACGTGCGTATATACGCTTCTGTAAACAGAAAAAATAGCATATATGAAAGATTTCAAGAAAAACAAAAAACAGTTTGTGAAAAACTGATCAAAGCTTACAATTCAGGAACAGACTACACAGCAACAGAAAGTAAACAGACAGCTGAGCCCTGATTGGCTTGAAAACACCCAAACTAGGAACAACAATGATGTTGTCCCCAGCGGAGTCACCGATTCTATTGTGGGACAAATTCCCCTAGGGTCTTGGGTGGATACCCTAGCAGACTGAAGGTTATCTATACATAGAAACACACATTCCACATAGCCATAATGCTAATATAAACGAACTCTACGATAGGTGGCATACCTCAGGTCCTACATTTGAGAAGAGCCTTCCAGGGTTCAAACCCTTCTTGGAGTTCCTTTGCTCCTTCAACCTGCACAACAATCAATTCCAGAAAGTACAACAGTATATGAACTAAACGTCATAAAGAAACCATCTTCATATTATAAAGAAAGGTAGTTAGTTATGCGATTAAACAACCATTCACATATGAATCATAACATGAACATCATAAACATGAAGAAGATTTGTATCAAGAACAAAGACATGTGTTTCTTTTATTATAGACAAATAAAGTACAGAAAGGAATAATTTCACCTGATTCATCCTTTCGCAGGCTCCAAGTGGAACCATCCTTTGGATTCATCTAGTCTCAAGCCTTTAACAAACTCCTTCCATGACTTACTCCATGATATCTCAAGTAGTATGAAGACATCAACACACATAAGGACACAAAGGTTTCCTGTAAAATGGGGGAAGTGCAGGAGGCACTAGGATCTTCAGACCTGGTCAGGGAAATCTCAGTATAATAATCTTTCTCTCTCTTCTATCCTCCCTTAGGCCTTCCCATTGAAGCATTATATACTTCTCCCAAAGTAGTTTTTTAGTTGGGAATTGGTTGGCAACAGTTGGGCCATGGGCACTAATAGGTGATCAACAGGTGAAACCCGTGAGCTCCACCTGAAATTAAGGAGATTTATATTTTTTTTAAGTGTTTTAATAGGTATACGCGGGTTGGGTATACACAGACCCGCGTACACACGCGTTTAGCTCAGTGCAATGTCGCGTATAGGGAATAAAACACTGTTTTTTAAATTTTGGGACTAGGTCTAGAAGGAGGGGTTGCCCTAGGCCATGAGTGCAGCATCACAAACCATAAGAGTGAGATTTGGAGCTATAACATATACCCACCCGAAAAAGTGGTTTTGCCACCAGCCCTCGATGCTACATCTCCACCGATGAGTGGCATCGGGCGGCCTCTCCCCAATACCATCTAGTGATAATAAGTGGTGTGATAGAAACCATTTACTACCCGCCCTCTAAATGAAAAAATAGTCTACTGTTTACTTTGTGCAAAAATTCAAAATAATCAAACCTTTACCTGTTTAAACACGAAAACCCCAGTTTTGCTCATTTTCGCCTGTTTGTGGAGTAAAACCCTGTGTAACCCTTCTGCGCCACCTGAATCCTATGCTAACCAATTCAAGCATGGTTTACCTCCCAAAAGCACCTTGGACTCACTCCATAGACCTATAAATCTCGATAAAGCCATTAATGACCCTCCCTGTCAACTCAACATTTTCCTAACAGTTTGTTTTATTTTACAGGCGATCAAAAGGTTGTAGCCTTGGATAAACAGTCTTAATACTAGTCATAAGACCTGTTTACTCTGAGATTGTTGTCAAATCTATTCAAACAGAGATGGAGAATAAAACATACAGTTAAAAGACAAGCAGAGGAAACATGGAACTAAATGATTTACTATTGAAATAGACAGTAAAAACCTAGAATATACAGTGAAGGTAAAAGGACAAAGTAAATAAGGGTTAAAGTGTATCAGATTGAATACCAAGTCAAGTAAAGAAACTATCATGAAGACAAACAACAAGGAAGACAGTTACAAAACATACAGATTCATGTCAAAGTGAAGATAGATGAAAAAACAGAGCAGTAAAAGTAAACAGTAAAAGTAAACATGGAGGCAGTAAGGGTTAAACAGAGATGAAAACACTTTCACCAGCAACAATGAAGTTTATCCAAAGTAAAAGTGAAAAACAGTTAAAATAAAGTTAAGGTTAAAAGATGAAATCAGAGTAGAAATGGTACATTCTTCAGAAATTTCCTATTTAAGTCATAGCTTTTCAGAAACTAGTTCGGCCAATCCAAGATGAATTTTGAGAAACATGATGAGGTTTGTGTTTGTAAAATTATAGTATACAAAAGCTATCTCACTTTTGACACCAGTATCACCAAAAGTGCGATAAGTGCATGCCTTCACAGCCTATGTTTTGGACTGTGAAAAGACTTGTTTTTGACATCTTTTTGCAGAGAATATTGTGAACAGATGGAGCTGAATTTTGGGAAACTGAGAGAGGTGTATCTCCACAACATACTTATCTACAATAACCTCTTTCACTTTTTACATATCTATCTTGGATTGAGATATACAAAGGTATCAATGGACCCTAATTTTGCAGAATTGCTGGGGAAAAATGCACAAAGAAAGGATGCAGTTAGTGACTTGGATGCCTCATCATCAATTAAGAGTTGCTATCAAATTCAAATTTTTCTTCTTTGTCACCCTCAATCCATAAATATAGTTCCAAATAGATTCATTAGTTTTTAGTTTCCTTTATTTAATTTCTATTAATATAAAATAGTTTGAGATATTTGTAAAACCAATCTTGATATGTTTTCAAGATATTTCAGTTTATAATTTGTATAAATACTTCTTCATTTGAAGTATTTTGGGTGGATTCCAAGACATTTCTATAAAATTTTTCTCTCAAATCAAATTGTATTATATCAATGACTGGATTGGTTTACTGGATCAAGGAATAAAGATCAGATATTTTACAAGATTCTTGTGTAAAGCAAAATACAAATAAGTATTCTCTCATGTTCAATGTTGTTTTTCTTTATGTTTTTTCCATGAAATTATTTGTATCTCTAAAATCTAAATGTATAGCATGGAATGATATTTTAGAAATTTCTTAAATGCACTCTGACTTGATTGTTTTACATTTTGAATGTTTTTTCCTAAACTATCTTAGCTAGGGAATTCTTAATTGCTCCTTAGATTTTGTAGTTTCTCCTCTGGTCTATAGCAAAGGATTCTTAATTGCCCTTTTCTCATGATCATCCTTTGTTCTTCATTTTGATCCTGGTCCAAGGATTCTTAAGTGCCTTCTCACCATGGTTAGAATTTCTACACCCATTAGGCCTAAAGATTTGTAGTTTTCTTTGCTAGCCAGACCTGTGAACATTCCCTTTAATGATCTGGTCCAGTTATACTATCCATTTGTTGAATCCATAGCCCAATGGCTTAAAAACCTAGCTCTATACATCTACTCCAATAATTCCACCACCCAATCTTCAACACAAATCAAAACCCCCCTGAACTTTCATAACTAGCCTAATATCCCTTCAAACAAAGATAAATCATATAGAGAGAGCCCTCTTTGGACTTAGGTTGGCTAGAGCCTATGCCTAAAAGTTGGTTTGTGGTTACCTCATAAATATTTTTCTTTAACCTTGAGAAATTTTTTAGTGATAACATAGTGGCGACTCCACTGGGGAGAACTAACATTTTCTTCAGAAATATTTCACAGGTTCAGATCTGATCTATGATGGTGGATTGTGATCAGACACACAAAGGTTAAAATCATCCACGTGGCGACTCCAAATCAATTCCACAATCAAGACTCCACTGGAGGAATGAACCTGAAAGAACTATGTGAAAAGATCAAACTTTTAACTTGGATTGTTAGCCAAGACATTATGTTCTTTCTCATTGATAAATTTTTTCAATGTATATTGTATTTTAGAGAAGATTTTAGATTATTTTTTTATTATTTTCCTTTGGAAAATGTAGATATAAAGTCTCCTTACACATTTGAATAGCAGTCTTCTAACTCTTATGAAGATCATTTTCCAATTGAGGAGCATCAAACAATCAAGACTAATCATACAATCCCTATACATATTCCATTACCTCATAAAGTTCCTGATAGATATAAGCCACTCATATTACCTCCTACACTTCATGCTTTCCCTAACAATTATTACAAGCATCTCCCTAGGTTTGATGGAGAGAATGGTATCACTACTCAAAAACATATTCAAAGTTTTGAGAATTATCTAGACTTATTTGAAATTGATGAAGATGATATTATTATCAGGATTTTTGCTTTTTCTTTGCAAAGCAGAGTAAAGAGTTGGTTCAAAAATTTACCTATTGCAAGCATCTCAAATTTCCAACAGTTTGCCAAAATTTTCCTTGATAGATGGATAATCAAAGTCAATCTTCTTGTAATAATAGAAGAATATAATCAGTTAAGAAGTTAGCCAGATGAAACAATACAACAATTTTCAGACAGATTTAATCAAGCCTATTATTCAATGCCATCAAATATAATACCTCCCCCTAATTCAACTCTTTTGCATTACCCAAGAGCATTTGATCCAGAGATAGAATTTCAGCTAAGAGAAAGAAACCCCTCAACACTGGAACAAATGCAGAACATTGCAGTAGATGTAGAAGTTAATCTACAAATTAGAAGCGAAAAGTTGAAAGCAAAAAAAGAGGAAAAAATCGACATTTTGATGAAGAAAACAGAGGAAAGGATGCAGGAGATCACCATGAAAGATGATTATTTTGCTGAAAATCACCATGACACATTTATTCCAAAAAAAGAAGATATTGAGAATCATGAACAAATTCCTACTAATTCCAACTACCATAGATCAAAAGATAGCTTCATAAAGAAACATGTGGAGGAGAAACCTCCTGATCTAATGTGTATGTTTGATGGCATTACTTATTTTAATGATTTGCCCAAATATGATCAGTTTGATGATAATTATGTTCTTCAAATCCAAACTAGCTTTACAGAGCAATCAGAAGCTAGTTTGGGGAATAAGTAAATTGAATTTCAGCAGCTTGAAAACAATGATCATTTTATCCATATCAACTATGAAAGTGAAGAAGAAAGTGCAGAAAATTTGGAAATAAGTGAAGCTTCTTTGCCTCTTTGTTTTGAATCATTTCAGTTTTTAAAGGAAATGTGGTATAACATCTCTAGTGAAAAGGATGAGGAGCTTGTAGAAACCTATGAAGTTCCATTCAAACCTATATGCAATAAGTTGCAACAATCCTTCCAAGTTGTTTACAGTCTAGTAGCTAATAGGTTGGATGATGAGTGCAATCTAAATTTTTCTCCATTAACAGACTATGAGAAAAATCAATATGATAAAGGTTTCACCAGACATACATTACAATCAGTAGAAGTATCATTAGAAATCTCATCTGAAAGTCTACAGGGTGTTAAAGGTAAAAGTGATATTTCAGTTTCATGGCATGGAAGCCATCCAGAACAAGTGTGCAATTGCTTAAATCAGTTGAAAAATAGTGTGTATATTTTGGAAGATCCTTTTGTACAGTTTCTAGAGTCAACAAACGAAATCAAGTATTTCTTTATCTTCTCATTTGTTGACAAGGTTATAATTGGCTGTAGAATCTCAGTTTTAATCACAAACAAGCACAAGCAACAAAATTCACCAATGTATATGATGCTTGAATGGTTGCATTAGCTATTTCATTTTACCTAACCAACAGTCAGAAAGCTGATTAGAGTAAGTAGGTAGGATTTCAGTTTGAATAAATTCAGTTTTCAGTAGCAAGTTTATGTTAGATCAGATTTCAGTTTGCAGAAAAGGGTGTATTTTCAGTTCAAAAGTTTTAGTCACAAATATTATACAACAGAGCATATACATGTGTGGGATTGGCCCAATGGATTAGGCTACTAGTCGACGATGTTCTTGACATTTCACAAGGAAATTCCATCCCCAAGTGCAGCCACTGTTAGGTTCCTATACCAATAGGAGTCATAATTTTGAATGGCTAAGGTTAGGCCTTATAATATGTACATACCTTTGCTTTTTTCAAATGTTTTCCATATTGAAAAATCAAAAAATGAAAAGAGGGTATGTCCTAAAAGAAAAATCAAAGGACAAAAAAGTATAAGAAAAGGTCCAAAAAAGTGAAAAATATGAACCCCAAAAATAAAAGACCATGAAAGTGTGCAAGTCAAAATGCCACTACTATTTACTTTTATGCATAATAATGATTATGTGAAGCTTGTTATTCATGCCACAATCCATGGTAATCAAACTATTTAATCTTGATTATGCCATGCTTTAAATTTCATGTTAATAGTTAGAGAATAAAATCTGACCAAACTGTTTAATCTTGGCAGATCATTAGTAGGTAGAGTAAATAAAAACAGCTCATTAGTTTAATAAAATCCCTTGGATGATATAAGGTTAGAATTAGATAGTTTCTTGCTTTAAAAGAAAATGGATAAGGGTTTGCTAGCATAAATGCACCCAAATAAAATGAAGGAAAAATGGTAGGATGAGTAGATGTGTAAGTAGAAGAAAGGTTCCAGAAGTATGTTGATTGATTAGAATGGGAAATTAATCATCTTTCAACATATATTTCAAATTTGAATGGGCAATTAAGCATGCATAAGTTTTACAAATTCAATTAATTAACTTCCCCCATTCATTTAACCGCTTTACTTTACTAATTTCCCATAAATAAATTCAAAGTGCTCAAAAACCTTTAATTCAAAGAGGCTCGGAGCATTTCTCTGAATTTTGGAGGGACCGAACCCTCAGCTTAATGACTTAAGGACAAGAAGTAATAGATTCCCCCTCATCAAAAATTCATCTCCCTTCATTCCCCCTCATTTCCCTAATAAAACCAATTTTCGTAAGGTTAAAACACTATTTGCCTACGGAAAGTAATCACCCCCATGCAAAACCCCTTTTCGCGAAAAACCCACAAAAACAGTTTAGCCTAACTTATAATTCATATATGAAAAAAGCAAACAAATCACAGAAAATACATTATGCTTAGCGCAGTTCATTTCTATCATTTTCATATTAACTTCTAACTTTTATATATTAATTCCCGAAAACCCACCATCTCGTATATATATAGCTCCTATATATAAAATAACCCCATCCATTAGTTTTAAATATAAACTATATCGCTACCCCTTATCCCTCAAAAATATTAAAATCTCGCCCTCAATCGTTAACCATGATTAAATCCTTTGTTAATCACCCCAATGGCATAATCCTGCCTTAAATCCATCATTAACCTGATACCACTACACATAATCGCCCGTCGGGCTCCCCACTACCCTCCATGCAATTTCCCCACCTGATCACCATGCGATCACTTCCCTCCACATCTGATGGCTCTTATCCATTTTGGGCCAACCCATCCGCTGAACTATACCCACCCAAAAAAGTGGTTTTGCCACCAGCCCCCATTGCTACGTGTCCGCCAATGAGTGGCATCGGGTGGCCTCTCCCCAATACCACCAAGTGCCTATAAGTGGTGTGATAGAAACCATTTATCGCCCAACTACTAAATGACAAAACAGTCTACTGTTCCCTTTGTGCCAAAATTCAAAAAAATCAAACCTTTACCCGTTTAAACATGAAAACCCCAGTTTTGATCGTTTTCACCTGTTTGTGCAGTAAAACCATTTGTAACCCTTCTGTGCCACATGAAGCCTCTGCTAACCAATTCAAGCATGGTTTACCTCTGGAAAGCACTTTACACTCACTCCATAGACCTATAAAGCTCGATAAAGCCATTAATGACCCTCCCTGTCAACCCAATGTTTTCCTAACAGTTTGTTTTATTTTACAAGTGATCAAAATACCACAACCTTGGATAAACAAACTTAATACTAGTCATAAGACCTGTTTACTCTGAGATTATTATCAAATATATTCAAACAGAGATGGAAAATAAAACATACAATTAAAAGACAAGTAGAGGAAACATGGCATTAAATGATTTATTGTTGAAATAGACAATAAAGACCTAAAATATACAGTGAAGGTAAAAGGACACAACAAAGAATATTCAAAGTGTATCAAGGTTAAAGAGTATCAAATTGAAGACCATGTCAAGTAAAGCAGCTAGCATGAAGACAAACGGCAAGGAAGACAGTTACAAAGCATACAGATTCATGTCAAAGTGAAGATAAATGAAAAAACAGAGTAGTAAAAGTAAACATGGTGGAAGTAAGGGTTAAATAGAGATGAAAAAACATTCACCAGCAACAATGAAGTTTATCCAATGTAAAAGTGAAAAATAGATAAAATAAATTTAAGGTTAAAAGATGAAATCAGAGGAGAAATGGTACATTCTTCAGAAATTTCCTGTTTAAGTCATAGTGTTTCAGAAACTAGTTCGGCCAATCCAAGATGAATTGTGAGAAACCGGAGGAGGTTTTTGTTCCTAAAATGCTATATACAAAAACCTATCTCACTTGTTACATAGGTATCACCAAAAGTGAGATAAGTGCATGTCTTCACAACCTATTGTTTACACTGTGCAAAGTCCTATTTTTGACATCTTTTTGCAGAAAATATTGTGAACCGCTGGAGTTGAATTTTAGGAAACTAAGAGAGGTTTATCTTAAAAACATAGATATCTACAATAACCTCTTTCACTTTTTATATATCTATGTCGGATTCAGTTATACAAAGGTATCAATGGACCCTAATTTTGCAGAAATGCTGGGGCAAAATGCACAAAGAAAGGATGCAGTTAGTGACTTGGATGCCTCATCAATTAAGAGTTGCTATGAAATTCAACTTTCTCTTCTTTGTCACCCTCAATCCATAAATATAGTGCCAAATAGATTCATTATTTTTGAGTGTCCTTTATTTAAGTTTTATTAATGTAAAAGAGTTTAAGATATTTGTAAAACCAATCTTGATATTTTTTCAAGATATTTCAATTTAGAATTTGTATAAATAATTATTCATTTGAAGTATTTTGGGTGGATTCCAAGAAATTTCTATAGATGTTTTCACTCAAATCAAAATTATCTTGTATCAATGATTGGATTGGCTAGTTGGATCAAGGAATAAAGATCAGATATTTTACAGGATTCTTGTGTAAAGCGAGATACAAATAAGTATTCTCTCATGTTCAATGTTGTTTATCCTTATGTTTTTTCCATAATCTTATTTGTATCTCTAAAATATAAATCTATAACATGGAATGATATTTCATAAATTGCTTAAATGCACTCTTTCTTGACTATTTTACATTATGAACGTTTTCTCCTAAACTATCTTAGCTAGGGAATTCTTAACTGCTCCTTAGCTTCCGTAGTTTCTCCTCTGGACTATAGAAAAGGATTCTTAACTGCCTTTTGCTCATGATCATCCTTTTTTCTTCATTTTGATCCTAGTCCAAGGATTCTTTAGTGTCCTTCCACCCTGGTTAGAATTTCTTCACCCATCAGGCCTAAAGATTTGCAGTTTGGTTTGCTAGCATGTCATGTGAACATTCCCTTTAATGATTTGGTCCAGTTATGCTATTCATTTGTTGACTCCATAGCCCAATGGCTTGAAGACCTAACTCTATCCATTTGATCCAAGAATTCCACCACCCAATATTAAACACAAATTAAAACTCCCCTGAGCTTTCATAACTAGCCTAATATCCCATCAAACAAAGATAAATCATATAGAGAGAACCCTCTCTGGACTTAGGTTGGCTAGAGCCTAAGCCTAAAAGTTGGTTTGTGGCTACCTCAGAATTCTCTTTCTTTAACCTTGAGAAATTTCTGAGTGATAAAAACTCTGATTCACCATAATCACGTGATTGCATAGCAACGTTGATATGTGAACTCATCATGTAGATATTTGATGTATTATCCCCTTCTTGGTTGCCCCTTGTGGGGGTACCAGTACTACAATTCATGCCAACAACTAACTACTACCCTTGGGAAAAAGGGTTAGTGAGGACAAACTGGGAGATAGAAGACCCCTGCTAAACTAATAAGTGTTGAGCATCTTGGATCGTAGGGAAAAGATGAGTCAAATGATCTTCATTGCACAATTTGCATGGAAATTTTACTTTTTTCTTAGACTCTTTCCTACCCCCTCCAACATCATTGCCAGGTTTGTTTTCGTTTCCCTTCCCACCTTGGTTCTTTTTCTTACCTCGTCCTTCCTTCTTCCCATGAGATTGTTGGTTTATTTTGGGGTTAGAAGTTTGGATGACATTTATAGACGTAGGTTTAGAAGGAATAGGTGTTGATGGCAATGCTTGCATAGAAGAAGCAATTTGTAAAGACAACTGCTACAATTGATTTAGTAGGTTGGTCGTGTTAGCATCGATTGATCCAACTAGCCCGTCGGCATGAGGACTTGGATTCAGATTGGCTATATCAACCTTGGACCTAGGAGCATCATGGAGAATTTTTTGAACCCCAGATTGAGAATATATAAGTTCTAATTGTTGGGCCCTAAAAATAGCATGTTCTTTGGTGAACACACTAGAGAGTGACACATCCTTAGAGATCTCAGGTTGTAAATATTTAAGGAACCATTCAAGAAGGAATTTGGTCATCCCTAGTTGTCAGAGTCGTGTTCGTTATCACATCAGCTATTTGATCCTTTTCTTATGTCGGTTTGAGAAGGTCTCCATTGAGTTCTTGCTGGTAGTTCTTTCTCTTATCGACTACGACAAATTTCTTTGAGAGTAGATCTAGAGCCGCACCCTGGCCCTATTTTCATTATTGATAGGTCATCTTGTGCTCAACATCGATTAGTATCATGGGTCCTTGACTGAGTGGTTTCCCTTGTGTTCGACATTAGATTTCATTATCACACATTGGCATTCGTGTAGTACCTTGGTTTCCATTTGACCCTATTAGTGGATTCCTCGCCTCTGTGTTAGCTTTCATTATTGGTTGGTTCATAGGGTTTCTATTATGCACTAGATACATCTTGTGTACACCAAAAATGTGCTTCAGTTGGGTTATTGCATCTTTATTCGTATGATTCCTTCCACATTATTGGCCTTCCCATGGAGGTTTATTTATACGTCTCCAAAATAGTTTTTTTTTTTTTAGTTGGTCCACGGGCTATAGTAGGTGAGTAACAGGTAAAACCCATAAACTCCACCTGAAATTAAGGATATTTATTATTTTTAAGTGTTTTAACAGATATACACGGGTTGGGTATATGATGACCCACGTGTACATGCTTTTAACACAGGGAAAAGTAGCGTATAGGAAATAAAACACATGTTTTTAGATTTTGGACCATGTCTGGAAAGGAAGGGTTGCCCTAGGCCATAACCAGAGCATCAAATCTACGAAGAGTGGTAAATGGTCCTATAACAAATTGAAAAACAATGTACATATAGAGGAAACAACTTAACAATTCATAAAATAATCACTACACAATGATAAAAGTACCCAATGGGAGATGATTGATCCATAGACAATAAAGCTGCAATCCATGCATTTTCTCCAAGATCAATCACAGAAAAACAAGAGTGAAAACCTTAACAAACTTTCTTAAATAAACTTCATGGACTCAATCTTCAAAATTAAAGAAAGACTTTAAAAGTACAGAAGTGTATGTTTTTAAAGAGTCTCAAATAAAATTGTTAGACCCCTTTCTAAATACATGAAAGGGGTTTAAATAATAAAAATATTACAAAAATAGCTAAGCACCAAATTTTGAGGAGTGAAATTACTCTGCTTAGAATCAATGCAGAAATGCAAAAATAAAATTGATTTAAAATTCAAAAATATGATTTTGACTGGTGTTGGCTTCTGATATGTTTCCTCCTCTCATATTATCTATCATTACTTGAACTCCTTGAGGCTGGCTAATGCTTATCTTCATGTGTCTGGCATATACTATATCTGATAATGATGGCATCATATGTATGATAGAGTTGGTTAAGCATCGTAGGGCCATCAATTAGCTGTGTGGTTTCACTAGGTATGACCAATAAGCTTCCCAATTCAAATGTGACAGTTGTTTGAGTCATTATTATTTTGCTACATGATTTTCATGCTAACTGAATTGCAAATACTCGATCTCGGGTAGATTTCTTGGAAATTTTTTTTGAATAAACCTTGCATACCAAATATTATCATTAACAGTTTCTATCATATTGTTTGTTGTTTCACTTGCGCTAGAAACTACCATTTCAGCCTATTTTATCTAGATTTCCCAATCAGTAAAGAGAATTTCTTTGTGAGATTCTTTGATCTTTGGCATTTATGATGCTTTTCCCTTTGAATTGTCTTGTCATGTGATCAATTTTGAAATCTTTTCATCTACTTCCTCAAAGTTGATTTTAGCATTTGTGAATTGATTCACTAATGCACCAACTTCTTGGCAGAGTGGGATAATCTGTACTAATTTCCTACAAAAGACTGATTGTTTTTTTTTTTTTTTGTAAAGTAGACTAATTCTATTATGGTACAAAAACAAAAATTACAATGAGGCGAACCTCGGTCTGCAACATTCTGCAGAGAAGGATTTTACATCAGTGTTTACCATGACTTGCCTACATTTGCAAAATCTAACAGAGAGAAGAGAAAGTACAGAAATCCAACTATATGCCGACATACAGATATAAAGCCTTGACTCATAACACCAGACTGACACGATAGAGTAGACCTGAACCTTAGAAGCCGCCATTGACATAGTGGGTAAAAGCATAGAGTAAGACCAGAGGTTGTGCAGCTATGTCTTGCGCTTGAACCTTACAAAGCAAAAGAGTACGGAAGAAGAAGCAGGGGCATTTGATAACCCGATTGAACCACAAAAGACAATGCCAACCTCGTAGACCAGTAACCCAGTGATGTTGTTCAGTCATCCACAGAGGTTGAAGGTATTTCTTCCACCACCCGGTAGGTATATGGGTCTGGCTCGCTTGAGTCGGAGTGAGGCGCGTCTTCTGCTACTGGTGCACTTGGGCCAGCCACTGCATCCGCTAAAGCTTTTTCTCCCTGGTGCGTCTCTTGTTCAGGAGCTAGAAGTTGAAGTGTAGGTGACGAGGGAGGCTGCTCCAGAAGCGGTGCTGGAGGTCTGAGGTCTTCTGCAGCTGGTCCGTGAGCCTCATGCTCACATTTTTCAATCTTGATGGACACATAGTATGTGTCTGAGTCCAAGAGACAAGGAAAACTGAAGCGGGAAGAGGGGTGGAAGCTATGATGGCAAGACTGGGTTTGGGCAGTCCCTGGTCTTCTGCCTCTTCTGTGACGGGCGCTATTGGCATCGTCAGACAGAGAATCTGTGGAGCGAGGGACAGAGGCTCGGCCTCTCCCTCCCCGCGACCCACCTCGTCGGCTGCTGGCTTGTAATCGCTCCTTTGGCATTGCAGAAAGGAATGGCTGCAGAGGAGGCTGGAGCGACACGGAAGGGCGGGGGGATGAGTAAAAAGAGGGATATAAGAACTGGAAGACCCGGGAACTGCAGAGGGCCACGGAACACAGGGAAAGTCAACCAGGAGCACCCGAGGAAGCTCGTGGGGGCTGAGATGAATTGAAGGCAAAACCCAGCCCGCAGACTAGGCAATGCTTGGAGAACCAGGAGAAGGGTCGAGCTTAGGCATGAACGCAGCCCACCTGTGCTGATGATGGAGCTCAGTGAGCGGAAAGGGAAGACCAGGGAACAGGGGAATTACATCTTCGCTTCCAACAGTAGAGACCTGCGACAACACAGATACACAGTGAACCAAAATGAACCAAATGCAATGCATTACCTTGCCTCGAATGCCTGGATTATAAGGTTGAAACCGGTGGCGAGCCATGTGCGAACCAGAGTCTGCAATGAATTTCCCGGGAGGCGGAGGAGCCAACTTGATGCGAGGAGGAGGTGACATAATGACTCGAGTGCTGTGGAGGAAGGATCGCGAATGTTTAATCATCCGGCTGATTAAATGCATGAGTATCGTGGCAGGTTTGGGCTGCCACTTGCCCAGTGGGCATCCCGCCCCCAACCCTTTATTCCCAACTAGCACCCGCATCCGGGGGTTGAATATCCTGGAGAGCTAATGTATGGCAATCCTGTTGAAGTTTTTTGTCCTTTGCATCATGGAGAGAACCTGCAAATTGAGTGCCCTGCTGATTCACCCCTTGGTTTGCAAGTCTATCAGCAACCTTATTGGCTGTGCATCTAACATGCTTGAAGATGATGCTGTTAGGATGCCTTAGCCTGTCTTCCAATGCTTCTAGTCTACTAAGAAGTCTCCATCTGGAAGCGATTTTAGCTGCTGAGGACCCTGCTTGGATTCTAATTGCTGCATTGATTAGAATTTGGGAATCTCCCTCTACTTCCAATGGATAGAAGTTATGGTGATCCGCCATACAAATTCCTTTCCACATTCCTTCTAACTCTGCCATATTGTTGGTATTTGTACCACTTGAGCCATAATAGATGAATGCTACCAATCCAGCTGAATCTCTGATAACACCACCAAATCCTGATGGACCTGGATTCCCCTTAGCCGCCCCATCAAAGTTGAGTTTGTAGGAAGCTTTTGCATGGGGGGACCAGTGGGAGGGGGAGATGCATTTGGAGGGGTTTTGGTGAGAATCCAATTGAGAGTAGGTGATGTTGAGATTCCAGGTCTACCAGATGAGCATCTCCTGAGGTGTTGAAGGCCAGTCATCTTCTGACCAGGCTCTAAGTGTTAGCATTTCTTGGAGGTTGAACTTTAGGAGAAGCTAGAGGATATCTGCTGATCTGCTCTTGTTGTTGAAGATTCTATTGTTTCTTTCCTTCCATAATGCCCAATATAAGAAGCCTGGAATGAGATTCCATAGTGAGTTTAGAATGGGGCTTTGATAAGGTTTCCGGGGCCAACTTCACAGAATATTGGCGATGTCCCCTTGCCTTTCTCTTCTTCCATTATTGCAATGAGCTACTCTGTTCCATATCTTATCTGCTAGAGGGCAAGTCTCCATGAGATGAGCAATTGTTTCTTCCTGAGCGTTGCAATTTGGGCAGCGAGAGGGACCTATGAAGCCTCTTCTTTGGAGGTTGTCCCAAGTAAGAATACGCCTTTTGCTTAGTAGCCAAAGGAAGGTGGAAATTTTGGGCCATAATCTTGGCTGCCATACATGCATCCATAATTGATCCTTGTCATGGGTATTTTGGTCATAGCGCAGGGTGAAGGCCTCCATGGTGGTGAAGATACCTCTTGATGTATGTCCCCATCTTAGTTTGTCCTATAAGGAGGAGGGAATAATTTTTCTTTGAAGAATCTCCTTATCTATGTCATCGTATGTTTCATCTTGCCATTCTGTCTGCCAGGATCGAGCTGGTTTCCAAGTGTGAAAATCTTGATGATCTTGTTGCTGCCAAAATTGGGAGACTTTGGTTGTGTTTGACTACTGCATGTGTTGCTGCCAATGAGGTTTGTGGAAGAGCGTTGCAAGTTTGGGCATTTGCTGCCATGAGTCTTCCCACAAACGGGCTGTTGTCCCTAAGTGGATCTCCCAAAAACTGTAAGCCTGAATGAAGGCGCTGTGAATTTTCGCAGAGTTCCATATCATGGAGCCTGTTATGCTTGGACTAATTCAGATGAGCTCGTTCCATTGACTGCCTGGTGCATATTTAGCCTGCCACAACTTAGCCCAGGGAATGTGCGGCTTTACTAGCCAGCTCCACCATACTTTTGCTCCCATTTTGCTATTGCTTTGGAGGGGATCCCTTAATCCTAATCCACCATTTGCTTTTGATTGGCAAACATCCGCCCAATTGACAAGGGCCCATTTTCTGTTTAGTCCATTCGATCCCCAAAGAAAGCCCCTTTGAAGGTTACAGATGGCTTTGAGTACCCATTTTGGAGCTGCTATGATAGAAAAGAGATACAGAGGCATTGCTTGGAGGACAGACTTTATCAAGATAAGTCTACTGGCTGTGTTGAGCGATCGGTAAGTCCAGGAAGAGAGTCTCGCTTCTAGTTTATCTAACAGTGTCCGCCAGGAAGCATGCTTGAGAGCCGAAGCCATGAGGGGGGCTCCCAAGTATTTGGATGGTAGAACAACAATCGTGAAGCCTAGAATCCGAGCAATGTTGCGCTGAGTTGAGGCAGGGGTATTGAAGAAAAACAGTTGAGACTTGGAAGCATTGATGGAGGTGCCAGAGGCTTCGGAAAACAAAGAGAGGAGGGATTTGAAGGATTTTGCTTCTTGGGAAGAAGAGTGACCAAAAAGCATCGTATCATCTACAAATTGCTGATGCGGCAGAGGATTGAGACCATGAAGAGCTAATCCTTTTACTGCTTTGGAAGATATAGCTTGGTGAAGGAGGCGGCTGAGCCCTTCTGCCATGAGGATGAAAATGAACGGAGAGAGAGGGTCTCCTTGCCGGATGCCTCTTGAAGATCGGAAGGGGAGGGAAGGAGAGCCATTGAGGAGAACTGAAAAGCAAGGAGAGGATATGAGGTTCATAATCCAACGGGTCCAAGTGGCACTGAATCCGAAGGCCAACAGCATTTGATGAATGTACTCCCAACTGAGTTTATCAAAGGCCTTAGATAGATCAAGCTTCATTATCATGCCCGGCTTTTTTAGAATTTTTAGCGAATGAATTACTTCATTGGATAAAATTATGCCATCCATGATCTGTCGACCCTCGACATACCCTGTTTGTTCCGAAAGAATGAGAAGAGGAAGGAGGGGTTTGAGTCGATTGGCTACAACCTTGGAAATAAGCTTGTAGATGACATTGCAAAGGGAAATGGGCCGGAATTTTTCAGGCGTATTGGCTTCTGCGCTTTTAGGAACAAGTGCTATGAATGTGGAGTTCAGGGAGGGAAGGACCCAATGCATGGAGTGGGATTCTTCCACTAAGTCCCAGACTTCCCCTTTGATTAGATCCCAAAACGCATGAAAGAAGTTAGCAGTAAACCCATCCGGCCCAGGTGCCTTACCATCTTTGAGTTGCGCCATAGCTTCTTCGACCTCCTGCATAGTAACTTGTTTCAGTAAATTTTGATTTTGATCTTCAGTTATCAGCTTTGGAATATGCTGAGTAACTGCTCTGATATTAGCATCCCGGCTACCTGGTTGTTCTTTGAGAGTTTCCTGGAAGTAGTCTCTAAACTCCTTTTCCATGTCTTCGTGCTTTTCAATTCGATCCCCTTGATTGTTGTTGATGAATGCAATGTTGTTTTGCATGCGGCGTTGAATGGTGGAGCGATGAAAGAATTTGGTGTTATTTTCGCCTTCTCTTAGCCATCTGATGCATGATTTTTGCTTCCATAATATTTCCTCCTGAAGCCTTCTGGTTTCTAGTTCCATCCATAGGGAGTGTTCTTTGTTAGCTAATTCTTCAGTTCTGCCTTCAGTGATGATGGTTTGCTGTAGCTCACACATGCTCTGTTCTAAATTTTTCTTTTCATCCAGAATGTTGCCGAATGTGGATTTGTTCCAAGCTCTGATAGCTTGCTTGAGGTGTCTAAGCTTTTGTTGAAATTGATACATTTTTGCTCCAGTAGGGGGAGTGAAGGATTTCCAAACATTTTGCACCATTCCTTTAATGTTTGGATTAGTAAACCAGAAGGATTCAAAACGAAAGGGGCGATTGGATTTTTTACCTGGACTTGTCCATTGGAGCATTATGGGCCAATGATCTGAGCTGCCCTGGGGCAGGATGGATGCATGAAGCGCTCTGCCCAAATGGATGGCGTTATCTGAAATGAGGAAGCGATCTAATCTGGACGCTATGTGGTGCGGTCCTCTTCTTTTATTTGTCCAAGTGAACAAACCATTTGAAGTTTGCATATCTATGAGCTGGTGGTTATGGATAAATTCTTTGAGGCCTGTGCTATCCTCCTCTAGTTTCATCCGACCTCCTTTCTTTTCCGTGAGACTGGTGATGATATTAAAGTCTCCCCCACTTATCCAGAGAGGATGATGTCTGTTGGCATTGAGAGATGTAAGGGCTTCCAGTACTTCTAATTTGTGGTGCATATCCTGTGGGAAATACGTATTGGTGAGTAGACCATGTATCTCTGTTCCCAGGATGTGAAATGAAGCTTGAATGAAGTTGCGTGAAGCATGAAAGTCCTGAAGGCAGATTGACTATGGATTCCATACTATAGCTAATCCTCCTGAGGCTCCTAGTCCATCAACGGAGGTAGATTTGCTACCTAGCTAGGCTTTGCGCAGGATTTTTTCAAGAATGACATTGGTACTTTTAGTTTCTTGAAGAAAAACAACAGATGGTTTCTCTGATTGTATCATGATTTTTAACATTCGGTGTTTGGAGGGGCTATTGAGCCCTCTCATATTCCAGGAGATGAGCTTCATGAGGAACTTTGATGTTTGGGTTTGTAGAACTTTGTCAACTTTGGAAATCTGCCCGATTCCATCAAGATCTCTCCCAGGATGATGGTTCTCTGTAGTTCAGTCTTGCGTCCTCTTTTTTTTGTTTCTTTGAGGATTTTACTTCCATCCCAGGGGCTACCTGGTTGAATACCCAAATATTTACTTCGTTGTGCATTCATGAGAACTCCTTCCAATCGATCTATTTCCCACGGGGGGATGGCGTTGTATTCTTTTTGTTTGCATGCTGCTTCCAGAGTAAGGATATCTAGCCCATCTAGACTCACTGTCTCTGGATCTTCTTCCATGTTGATAGGGGTATCCTGAGGATCATCTGGATAACCTTCTTGCAAACTTAAAGCAAGGGCTGCATCCAGGTCCATATTGGAGGCCTGAGGATCAGCTGCTGCTTCCTTGAGGTTCTCCTCCGCGGAGGGAGGGGGTTTTGAGGACGAAGGAGGGGAAGGATCCGCCTCAGGGGGGGGTTGCACGGTGGAGGATGGCTGGCCTTGAGAAATCTCAGAGTCTTTTGAGGGCTTTGAAGGGATATCATGAGGGGTGAGGATCTGGAACCGGTTCATAGATTCAGTATTTTTAGGGCTGGCGGGGGCGGCTGGATTTTTTTTTGCATGCCTTTTGCGAGCAGTGACTTTGGTGAATCCATATGAATCTTTGGGAGATGCATTGGCAGTGGCTTGAGCCTGGGCATTCAAGGGACATTCCCTAAAGAGATGACCATGCTCATGACATTTACGACAGCGAAAAGGAATGTGTTCATAGTCCAAAGGTTGTAGCCATTCAAAATCATCATGGAAGAGACTTACCGAGTCTGCTAGGGTTTTTTTGAGCTGCATCTGGACGCATATCCTGGCATAAGAGGTAAATCTCCTGTACTTAGTGTCCTCAGCTACTTTGATGAAGGTGCCGATGCTATTACCAATATCCTTTAATGAAGACTGATTGTTACTTTGATAGCAAAGACTTGATTTCTAAGGCCTCTTTGTTGAATTCATCAACTTTTTGGTAATCCTTCATTTGATCTACATAAATCATAGATGTGTGATTTCAGTGTCTTTATCATTTAATTCTGTTTGGCTTTGAAGTTTTAGGCTCTCGAAACCTTGTTGCAATTGCTCAAGCTATGATTTAACCTATTCTTCTGCATTCACCTTTTCTGTTGTGAGTTGATCCTTCGAATACCTTATTCTTTCCTCCTTTTCTCTGATTAAATTTCTCACATCTTCTGTTTTGTCAATGGTTGTAGAAGAATAAGCTCTTGCAAACTGAGATAACTTGGTCAATCTTTTAGATGGATCTATAGGTGTATCTTTCCAGACAATGTCCATTGGCTCGTTTCCTGGAAATATAATAGCAGGAGGATCAATTTTTCTCTTTTTCCTTTGTCTCTTCACAACTACCCGATGTTTAGGACTATAGAAAATATCTAAAGGAGGAATTTCCTCTACTTTGAAAACAATCTCTAAAGAGGGAAAAGCAGGAATAACTTCGATTTCTCTTGAAGTAGTGAAAGGATTTTCCATAGATTTCTTAGGAGGCTTTGGTGTTTCAAGAATAATCTATGTTGGCTTCGTACCTCCCTATTGTTCATTGATTATCTATTCAAACTGCCCCCATTCTTTCTGCATTTTCTCCTCATCAAGTCCCTTCTTGATATTCTTTTTAATGGAAAAATCTTCCACCTTCTCTATAGCAGACTCCTCTGGTGGTTCCTGCAGGGCTATTTGAAGTATATTTAAAGTCACTTGAATTATCCTTTGATTTTTGTACTCCTTGAATTGTGCTAATTCAGTTGGATTTAGTCTGATGGCAGCTAAGCTCTGTACCTGTGAAAAATGTTCGACCACTTCAAAAATATCGTCAAAACAATCGTCCTCATGAATAAATGCCTTGACTTTAACGAACAAAGTAAAATTATATGTGACCTGATTAGGGTCATACTCCCTTTTATGAAAATAAACAAGATTTAAACTGTAAATGTGTTTGACTTCAACCTGTGCATGTTTGAAGTCCCGTAAACAATAAACACCACACCGAAGTGGAAAAGTGGGCCAGAGAGATTTTTTAAATTGTTTGAGAGACCTAGTTACACCCTTGCTAGCTGTGTGGTATGAAATTTATCTCGCTAATAATTTATCAAGAACATACAACGGAAGTACACATGGTGGAGCGGTGCTTCCAAAAACTCTAATATATGTGAATAATTTCTCTCCAAACCATTTTTCCAAAAGGAATATTGACCTTGGCTTCTTCAGATAATCTTGGGGCTTTCTTGTAAAAAACAACCTGATGGATAGCGAGCACAACCCCTTGAAAAATATGATAGAATTATTCATTGAAACAAAAATTCCAAAGGGATTTATGATAAACATGAGTTGGTGTGGGATCTTGAGGTGTCCACTTCCATCCCATAATCAGAAAGGGAAATATGAAACACACAATGTTAATGATGTAGGCACACATAAAAAATGGACAAATGGTTCTTGTGGTGACAAAACGATTCTTCCTATATTCTATGATGTGGTGGGCTAAATTATTTGACAATATTATGGCCCAATCCATTATTATAGAACTAGAAGTAGCATCTATCAGAGGCACCCATTCAACTAAGAACTTGGTAGCATCTGCATATCCAAATAATTTACATAGCAATGCGGTCATGTATAAATAAGGAGTGGCAAGAGAGGCTACCGTATACATACCAATTATTTCCATTTTGTGCTTGCTAGGCTTTGATCTCCATGCTTTATAACTTCGGACGGTTATTCATTTTCAGCAAAAAATTGCTCAAAAAATGCTTTATCATAAGCCCTTCATGGCTGTGGTAAATGATACATCCACATGATATCCTTGGGTTTAAAAGAGCCGATGACCACTTGTCTTGAGGTTACAAATTCTCTATCTTTGATGTTCACATTTTCAAAAACCCATTTCACCATATCGTTGTAGGGTAATATTTTTGGTTTGGCTACTACCTTATTCAAAACAAAGCTTGCAACCTCATAATAAGAAGAATATGAGGATTTAATATCATTTGTCATCACTTCTTTCTGTCATCCCTTCTCGAATACATTATAAATATTCTCCTAGGAGCTGACGCCACACTCTAGTGAACAAGTTGTATTAGAAAATAGAGGTGATGATTCTAGCACATCTTTAGATGGGGACTGTGTAGCCTTTACTTTAGTCATCATGACCATTAAGCTAAGTAATTGAGTCTCTATGATAGTCCTGTAACCACAAAGAAGACGATAGTGACAGTGTGAAGGATGAAAACTGGAAATATAATGGCATGTAGATATGAAAACCTTTTTCAAATTAATGAAACCGAAAAACTTAAATGCACCCCAATACTGAGAAGACATCAAATTTTTTGAGCCCTGGAGTCATAAATATCCATAACTTGAAATGATAATTACATAAGATTAGGATTAACTCTCACTAATACAGCCTATCACAAAAATATTGATCTAAAATGGGGGTTTGATAACTTGTTATGCTTACAAGAACCTTCCACTCAGTTAAACAAATAAATGATCTAGCTTATATATGACGTTTGCGGAATTAAATACTTGAAATAGGTGTATGTTTTCTTTTAATTTTTTAAGTGCCTTAAGTCCATTTGTTTCTATTCATATTAAACACATATAATAGCCATATAATGCAACAAATAAACCACCAAACATAACAGCAAATTTAATCTAGGAGTTCACCCAAATATTGTGGGCTACGTCTCCTTGAGCTTTTGTCACCTTGACTTGGCTCTTTGGGATTATGGTAAAGTTTCTTTTACAAGTTCTACACTTAATTACGAAGGTTACTGAACTGAACCATTGTTAGAATACCATCCATATCCCTGTCATTAATTTCATCACTTTGAAAACAGATCTAAGCTCCCTTAAACTTGATTCCTTCAATTAGTGCTCTGAGCTACCCTAAGCTTCTTGATAGCACTAACTCCTTTAGAATTCTTTAAATGTCACTGAAACCTCATCTCCTATCTCCAAAACATATTAGACACTAAAAATAGACTGAACATTTGCTCAAAATGAGCATTGCATCCCCAAACTGGGCCTTCCTCCACGGTTCGCACTGGGCTGCCTAAAACTACCATGTAGCATCTCAGCCTTTAGAAGTCCCCAAACACTTTTGCAAATCCCTGCAATGGATTCAAAAGGCTCACTATAGTCAATAATGATTGTTGGTTCGCTGAGAACGAGTACTGGTAGCTCCTACAACTGCCTCCAACTCCTGGTGGTTTTGAGCTCCAAAATCTCCCTGAATGAAAATCTGTATGAAGATTACTTCCTCAGCTTCTCTAAACTATTCCATTAGCTTCAAAAGGCTCCAATTATCCTAGCTAGCCTCTTGTTTCACTTCCTCCCTCTCTCTGGTCAAAAAATGCTCTTTGAGTGCATTTAATCAATATCCCTTAGGGATACTCCACCAAATTTGGTGAGCTGCACCTAAATCTAGTTAAACTTAGCATAACCACCTTTCTAGCCACTCCGCTAGACTAAACTTTTGGAGGTAACTATTACAATAACTGTTTGGGTGTGCATATGAGGCGCTATAATCCCGACGGTTAGGGATAATCCTCATCGGAAGCATTTCAAATAGAAAAATCTCGACCGTTGATCTATCCCGCTTGATCCAACTAATATCGCATCGTTTGCTCACCAACTAACCCAGACAGTCTCCACCATCGATGTGACCCATCGAATCGAACGACTGTTGTGCAATCTCGCATGAAATCTTGCATGGCCAATATCAAACTCAGAGCGCATGAGAAAATTGGTTTTCTTGTGCTATGTGTCACACTCTAAGGTTAATCACGTTAATTTTAGAAATACCATCTCTAGCCATTAGGGTGCACGAGATACCACTTACCACTTTCTAAATACTACCCACGTGCTCAATACGGAACTTAAAGAAAGACATTTAAGGAAAGGCTTAGCACTTACCCCAAAATGGAATATTCTAGGGAATATTCCAAGGAATATTCTTTAATTTTTTTTTTTTAATATTTTCAAAAACCAAATTAATCTTGGTCAAATGTCTAAAATTTGTAGTTTATTGGACTTCTCAAATTGCGATAACTGCTTCATACGTTATCAGTTTTTCGAACCATTCATGGCGCTGGAATCAGGAAGACGAGATTTATTCGGTCCCTTAGGTTCAACAATATTTCAAACACTTTGAAATTTGATCTATCATTTAGGTCATGGATCAATATCTAATCACTACTCCCCATTAGGAGTCTTTTGGACCCAAAAATAATGATATACTGATCTGTACATTAGATGACAGTACAACACCCTCTTCTTTCAGCCTCCATACACCTGACTTCATCATTAACTCCATTTTTCAAGCTTGGAGACAAAATCAACTTTTCCAAGTCGATATGACATTGCATGCATGTTTAAACAAAGTAATAAACCATCAAGTCAATTACACATACATGTTCAAATACAATGAAATCATCAACATTCTTTTGTTCATACATACCATTCTCATGCATGTATTCCATTCTTCAACTTTCTCTCAAGCATAATCATAAGTACAAGATCCTCAATCATATGTAAATGTACTTACAAAGTTGAAATGAATATAATTTTGCTACAATAAAGCGAGTCTCATAATCAACTTTTTCATTCACCTTTTTGGTAAAATCCTGCAACTTGCATTCCATTCACAAAGAAATGTATCAAATCAAAATACATGCAACTTTAATTGGATAATAACTCTAACCATTTCTTACCAATCCACATCAAAGGTGCTTCCTTTAATTGCACATTGACATCAACATGTGGATCATCCTGAAACACATCAATTATGGAAACTTCTTTTCCATTCTTGCCATTCTCGTTTTCCACCTTCCTCAAATTTCATGGAAGCATTGTTGGATTCAAAATCCAACACTTTTTAGCAATATTTCCTTGCTTATGGCAATAAGTGAAACACATTTTCATCCTCTTTACAACATAATTTGCCTTGTCCAATTAACCTTTGGCTTCTTGCCTCCTTTTCTTCAAAAGTTTCCTGTATGTGGCCTTTTTCATCCAACATCTAGAAACACTATGGTAAACCAAACCGCAAAAGGAACATGTAATTTTTTCCAATGCTTATGTGGAAATTTACCATGCTTGACATAATCAAAAGAAATGTGATTGAAATCATATTTATACCTTCCTCTTTCACCTTTGTTTCCTTCATGAGAAGGTGAATCGAATGAAGAAGTGGCTCCCTTCCGAACACCATCAATCTTTTCAATGATTTCAGAGATTTCACAACTCACTTGTTTGAGTGCATACTTATGAACACCTTCTTCTTGCAAAGTATGTTTCAAACAATTGCATTCCCCATGAATAAAATCTTTACAAACTTGAGGTAGAGAACCTAAAATGAAACTCCTTTTAGGAATTGTTTCAATTGCCTTCATGGAACTTTATTTACAAGATTGTCCATAGCCAAGACACAAATACTTATGCCTTTCCTCAACCATTATTGGCTCAACAATGCCCTATGCATGTTTTCCCAATCCTTTTCCTTCATAGCCCATTTTTTACATCAACTTGGACCCTATGCCTCTTGTATGTTTTTCAAAAAAAGCAACATAAACATTCTTAGAGAAATTGAAGACAAAATAGAATTGTTTACCTCTTCTTCAAACTGATGCTTGACTAAGGCTTCTTTGGCAACAAGGAGTTGTGTCTCCAACTCATGCATCCTTTCTAGGTTCATATTTGCAATATGAAGTTGGCTCTCCATTTCCTGCAATTTGTCAAAAAGCAACTGCTTCTCTTCCTTCATGGAATTCAACTGCTCTCGAAGTTTGGTGCTCTTCCTTTCATCTTCATGCATTTGTTTCACCATATCCATGATGATGAACAAGTCTCGCTTCATGTCTTAATCAAAGAATCTTGTGAAGGAGGAGGATTTTGAAAACTCACTTGTAGAAGTTGTCATTATAGAAATGAACAAAATAACTTCAACAAAATTCACAAAGCTTTCAAAGAACTAATGGCTTTAGAGTCAAATTCTTATTCAAGCAGCCTTTTGCAAACAAACCCTCTTGTACTTCAAGGGTTGCCTTGAGATCCTTTGCGTAAGGAGAATGACTTCGGCACTTATTCCTCCTTGTCCTTTCCTAGACTTATCTATTAGTGGATTTCCCTTCACCTTTGCAAACTCAAACAACATTCAGTTTACAAACAGTCAAACAATCAAATTATTTATAATGTTTAAACACCTTTCAAGTCAAACAAGAAACCGACTACTCTGTCAATCAAGAAACCTACTCTAATACCACCTAATCTGAAATGGGGGTTTGATAACTTGTTATGCTTACAACAACCTCCCACTCAGTTAAAAAAATAAATGATCTACCTTATATATGACATGCGCGGAATTAAATACTTTAAATAGGTGTATGTTTTCTTGTAACTGTTTAAGTGCTTTAATTCCATTTGTTTCTACTGATATTAAACACATATAATAGCCATATAATGCAGCAAATAAACCACCACACATGATAGAAAATTTAATCTAGGAGTTCACCCAAATATCGTGGGCTACGTCTCCTTGAGCTTTTGTCATCTTGACTTGGCTCTTTGGGATTACGGTAAAGTTTCTTTTATGAGTTACACACTTAACTCCAAGGTTTACTAAACTGAACCAATGGGCTTAGAATACCATCTATATCCCTGTCATGGATGTCATCACTCTGCAAATAGATCTAAGCTCCCTTAGACTTGATTCCTTCAATCAGTGCTCTGAGCTACCCTGAGCTTCTTGATAGCACTAGCTCCTTCAGAATTCTTTAACTGTCACTGAAACCTCATCTCCTTTCTCTAGCACATATCAGACACTAAAAATAGACTGAACATTTGCTCAAAATGAGCACTGCATCCCCAAACTATACCTTCCTCCACGGTTGGCATTGGGTTGCCTAAAACTTCCCTATAGCATCTTGGCATTTACAAGTCTCCAAATTATTTTGTAAATCCTTGCAATGGATTCAGAAGGCTCGTTACAGTCAGTAATGATTATTGGTTTCCTGAGAATGAGTACTGGTAGCTCCTACAATTGCCTCCAACTCCTGGTGGTTCTGAGCTCTAAAATCTCCCTGGATGAAAATATCTATGAAGATGACTTCCTCAGCTTCTCTGGACTATTCCATTAACTTCAGAAGGGTTCCAATTAGCCTAGCTAGCCTCTTGTTTCACTCCCTCTCTCTCTCTGGTCGAAAACTTCTCCTGGAGTGAATTTAATCAATATCCCTTAGGGATACTCCACCAAATTTGGTGAGCTACACCTAAGTCGAGTTAAACTTAGCATATTTGCCTTTTTAGCTACTTCACCGAACTAGACCGTCAGAGTTGACTGTTACAGTAACTATTTGGGCGCGCATGTGAGGCTGTATAATCTCAGAGGTTAGGGATAATCCTCACCAGAAGCATTTTAAATAACGAAGTATCCACCATCAATCTATCCCGCTCGATCCAACGGATATCATGTCATCCGCTCACCAACTAACGTAGACATTCTCCACCATCGATGTGACCCATCCAATCGAACGACTATCACGCAATCTCGCATGAGATCTTGCATGAACAATATCAAACCGAGAGCGCACGAGAAAAGTGGCTTTCTCGTGCTACGTGTCGCACGCTAAGGTTAATCACGTGAATTTTAGAAATACCATTTCCAGCCTTTAGGCCACATGGGCTACCACTTACCACTTTCTGAATACTACCCACATGCTCAATATAGAACTTAAAGAAAGACATTTAAGGAAAGGTTTAACACTTACCCCAAAAGGGAATATTCCAAGGAATATTCTTTGGAATATATTTTTTTTATTATTTTCAAAAACCAAATTAATCTTGGTCAAAGGTCCAAAGATTACAATTTACTAGACTTTTCAAGTTGCAATAACTCCTTCATACAGTAACGGTTTTTCGAACTGTTCACAGTGCCAGAATCAGGAAGATGAGATCTATGTAGTCACTCAGTTTCAACACTCTTTCAAACACTTTGAAATTTGAGCTATCATTTAGGTCATGGATAAATACCTGATCACATATTTTTGGAACAGGTCACTAAAAACATGTTAATGTACCATCCTTAGAACATGAAATGTGATTTTATGATTTAATGACATGTCACATTGGTGGTCTCAAATTGTCTCACAAATCAGTAATTTACAATGTCGCAATACATAAAAGGAAGGTTTAACATGTTCTAGTGCTTTTCTGCAATGCGAAAAGTTTGATAGGATTTGACCGAAAAGGAATATTCTTGGATTCTACGCATATCGCAAATCAGCGATGTTCATATGTGCATGAGGCTTTGCAAAATGCGAAATGAGATTTCACTTTGGAGCAGGATAAATGAGTTTTTATTTGGATTTTAATTAATTTAAACCAAATTATTTTCTAAAGGGACTCCATTTATTATCTAAATGATTTTCACCATAAATGGGGGTTGTTGTACAACACAACATGACATGATCATTAAGTCATAGGAAAGACTTTCTAGAGCATTGGAAAAGAAAGAAGAGGTCAATAGAGTCATCCTTCAGAGTTTGTTAGATTTGAAGAGACAGGGACCACTCAAGATCAGTCATGGACATGAGGAAAGGAGTAATGGGGATATGGTAGTAGGTGTCCTTCGAGATACAAGTTTGAAAGGGATGACATATTCCAATATGGTAGGTTCTTGGACACAACTAATAGGAGGGGTAATGACCGTGGGTTCTATTATAGTTTTGGTTTAGAGAGACAACATAGTCATCATCGTCACCATCTGTATAGGAGGAGTGAGAAGTAGTACTTTCTAGATGAATTCAAGAAACCAAAGCCTCCTACATTAGATGGAGAAATGAAGAAGTGATGCGATGCAATATATTATTTGCTTAGGATGAATAAGTTCTTTATATTGCATGATCACTCAGAGAATATGAAATCTATGATAGCTACTTTTACTCTTAAAGGAAAAAAAGACATTTCGTGGGAAGATGTCAAGAATTTCACAGGCATTCGAGAAGAGGAGGTGACGTGGAGGGAGTTCAAGAGACATTTTAGGAATAAGTATCTATCTGAGAGATACTACAATAATAGGGTAAAGGAATTTTATTAGTTGAAGATGGGATCTATGACCGATGAGGAGTATGCTAGCATATTCTTGGAGTTATTGAGATATGTGCCATATATTAAGGAGGAGAAAGCAAAGATTCAGAGATTCATCAGTGGGTTCCCATGATCATTGAAATACATGATTGATTTTGATGAGCCTATATTGATGGAGGAAGCCATAATAAAGTTGAAGCAGTGTTATGAGTAATCGAAGTTTAATATTGATTCTAAGAAGTAGTGAAAAGGCAATGATAAGAATAAAGGAAAGTGGGCTAAGAAGACAGGAAAAACATGGGATACATATGAGTGGGATAATGCAACACCATACTTTTATAAATTAATTAATGCATTAATGAAATACACAAAATATTGTGGAAACACAAATACATAAACACATAAAACAAGAGAGCCAGATATATGTGATTCACCTAATTTGCACTACGTCCATGGAGAAATAGTTAGTCCTTCATTTCATATCATCCAACAAAATGAATATATACAACTTATAGTAGATTCATTGTAATTTCCTCTTTTCTCTCACACAACTTCCTCCCTCTCTTGCTCAGAATAATCCCACACAATCGCAATACAATTCCCTCATATAAACCGAGTTCTTTTTCTAGGGGAAAAAACCATAAATTAACATAAATTCTACCATTAGATTGTCTGCCTAATGAACGACCTAGATTGACTACAAAATTATAATATTTGACAAGGAAAAGTTTCATATATCTTTAACGTCAGGGGTGCTGCATCTAAACCCTTGCTAGGGGGGGCTCATAAAATTCATTATTGCCCTGCCAGACCCCCCTAGTAGTGATTAAATAGGTGGTGTTGTTTCCCTATTAGGAATAGGGATAGAACGTGATTGAAATAGAAAATACTATGAACAATTAGGAAGATAATCAGGCTCCACACCCAACACATACAAGATGTTAAATGCAGTTGACAGAGGACGTAGATTTTAGTCTGAGGAGCCGAAAAATTACATGCAGAGACTTGTCTGGTGCAGTTTGCTACAGGTACTAAGAAAAGAGTTCATAATTGGGTAAGATCTTGTGCATTTGAGTTAAAAAGTATGTCTACATCAATACATCTAAATGTGCTTCCATTGGGATCATACAATATGCTATTGGGTATGGATTGGTTGTACATTCATAGGAATAAGGTGGATTTCTATGATAAGGCTATTGAGTGCTTGGATGATAATGGAGAGAATAGAACCTTCAGGGTAAAAATAAGCCTACATCAGTGAGAATAGTTACAACTATGTAGGAAAAGTGCAGTAACCATAAGGGATGTGTATTGTTCATGGTTCATATTTCTAGTGACAAAGATAAGGATGTTAAGGATGCGGAAGTCTTGAAGAGGTATCCAATTTTGCAACAATTTCAGAATGTGTTTCTAATGGAGATCTCAGAGTTACTGCCTCATAGGAAATTTGAATTTTCTATTGAGTTGATGCCAAGGGTATCACTAGCATCAAAGGCATCGTATAGGATGACCACTCCAGAATTGGTGGAACTGAAGTTGCAGTTGAAGGAAATGCTTGACAAGGGATATATTAGACCAAGTGTGTTGCCTTGGGGTGCACTAGTATTGTTTGTGAAGAAGAAGGATGGTACTCCCAGGTTATGCATTGATTACAGGTAGTTGAACAAGGTGACAATCAAAAATAGGTATGCTTTGCTGAGGATTGATGACTTACTTAATCAGTTGAATGGAGAATCAATGTTATCGAAGATTTATTTGAGATCATGATATCATCAGGTATGCATCAAAGAAAAGGATATATACAAGACTACTTTGCGGACTAGGTATTGGCATTATGAGTTTGTTGTGGTAGGCCTTTGTTTTTATGAATAGTGTGTTGTGTCCTTATATATACAAGTTTGTGATAGTATTCATTGGTGAAATATTGATATATTCTAAGAAAGAGGAAGATCTTGCAAAACATCTAGCAACAATGTTGAAATTTCTAAGAGAGCATCAACTACACTCCAACTAAATAAATGTAGTTTCTTTTAGATAGAGGTTCATTATTTGGGGTATGTCGTTTCCAAGGAAGGTATAGTAGTTGATCTACCAAATATCAAAGTTATCATTCAGTGGGAAACTCCTCATAATGTGGATGAGGTTAGATCATTCATGGGGTTAGCAGGTTGTTATAATTAGTTCATCAAGAAGTTCTCATGAATTTCCTATCCTATCAGATCCTTGTAGATGAAAGTGTTGTGCGTGGAGCATGATTGTTCAGAGGTCTTTGTTTCAGCCGGATGTATACCCCAGGAAGTTTTGTACACCCCTCCACGCGGGGGGGCGCGGGGGGGACTTGTCCCTCCTGCGGGGATCTGGGGGGGCTGATCCCCCCCGGCTGGGGGGTCCGGGGGCCAGCGGTCCCCCGGCGGGGGCTCGTGGGCAGCGCCCCCAAAGCTAAAAACAAATGTAAATTTTCCTTGTAAAAGTATAGTAATTTCTAGTCAATCTGAGCCGTTCATTAGGCGGATGATCTGACGGTAGAACTTATGTTTAGTTTAGGGTTTTTTTC
>APFE030363076.1:5921-58716 GCA_000404065.3 Pinus taeda | reverse complement strand
TGATTGTTAGTGTATGCAGGTTTCAAAGTGAAGGAGGAGCTCATCTGGATCAACGAAGCTAGGCTGCTACAACAAGCATTGGACCTAAGGTAAGATCGAAAAGCACTTGGTTTCTCATAGAATAATGTATGTTTAGAGAAGGATTGCTCTTGTTTGTCTTGTTTGTCACTAGAGAGTCTTAGACTCCTAGGGAGGTTAGGTTTGTCTACAAAAATAACTCTTTCCGCATGACACCATGTGTGGAGCACCAACATCTCCCCAAGAAGAGAAAGGACTAGGATTCCCCCCAAGGGGAAATCCTTGATTGGTGGACTCCATTTTCTCAACCTAAGACCAATGAGGGAACATTGATGTTATTCCGATTAAAATAAATTTTATGATACTTTGACACATCTTGCTTTTTCAATTTTTAAGGGTCGAGAAAAAGCTAAAGATGACTCTAGTCACCTTTGATTTTTAATGATCCTGAAGTGACAATTCCTCAGATGGACCTTTTCTTTTAAGGAGTCTGAAAAGGAACAAAAGTGATTACTTTGGAAATCTAGACAGAGGGATTACCAAACCAATTGCAAAACTACAAAATACTTTTTACGTACGATAGTCAATCTTCTCGAATGCTGTGTTCAGTGCATTGCGATCGATAGGGCGGCATACACGGCTTCCTCAGGATAAAGGATATAGCCTATTGTGGTCTCCCAATATATACTCAACGGTACGTGGGAGCACAAGTCCGTATTGGCAGTTGTCGTATCAAAGAGGAGGAATCACCCAACCTACGATGAAAATGATAGTTACCAGGTTTTACGACGTCAAAATACGTCTCTAGCCTAGACTTCTAGATGTTTTACGTTAGGTTCCAAAGTGTTTTTATGTTTATTGAGGTTTATTTTATAGTTGATCTTTCTTAAGAAGTTTTCCTTTAAGGTTCACCACGTGATGTAGATATACAATTCCTAAATAAGAAATCTAAGATGATAAATAGTCATTTACTTTATTTTAGCAATGAAAATCCTAGCTACTAAGGAAACAAAAATAAAACTCTTTCAACATAGAGTAGAGAGCACATACTAAATGCGGTTTCCTAAATCAATTTCTGCATGCAATCTAAATGCAAATGCACATGCATGTATTTTTTTTTTTCAGTTTCCTTAATGTGTGAATGACAAAAAGAAAAATAAGTACAAATTTGAATTACTTTTCTTCAAAGCGACACTTTAGCAATTTCTTTTCAAAAAACAAAAGGAAGATTAAGATGACACTTTCAATTTCGACTTGAGAACTACTTTCGACACTGCAAAGAATTGACGATTCAAATCAAATACAATGGCAAAAGTGTAATCAATTATCTAAAAGAGGAAGACTTTACGACACTTTTCTTTGACTGAGAACGACACTTGCGACATTTTCAAATAAAAAGATGACAACTCGATTAAGCTACTGTTTGTAAAGGAGAAATGTAAATGATGAAAAACACATAAAAATCATTCACAATTCTTTATCAATGGAGGCTGAAAATGCAAAGGAAGAGAGTTTCAACAGTGATACACTGACAGCAAAACTACTAAATAAAGCTGAAGACAATGAGGAAAAAAACCAAAATCTGGAGGCAAAAATAGTCTCACTCAATCATCGCACCTGTAACACAGGGAAACAGGGATGCCTCTCACCTACAATACACGAGAGCTACGATGCATCTAGGTTGCCAATGAAATATAGTGCGATGGTCTAGGGATGAGACTGAGCTTGGTTTTCACTCACATTTTGCAGCTAAGTTCAGGGATTTAGGCTAAGCTAATGATAGACAGTAAACACAAAGTACAGAGGCTAATCTAATGAGGTTACTTGAGCTACCACCATGGCACTTAGGATGTTTGCAAGTCAGTTGTTCAATTCATAAACAAACCAGGAGATGGACTGAAGCGGCATTGATCAACTTTGCATTTGCATAGAAAATGCAATTCAAAGGCTAGTTTGCTTAACTTCAGGCTTCATCTGTAGTTTATAAAGAAAACAAATAGAAACAAACAAAAAAACTATTCGCTCCCCAGCAGAGTCGCCATTTTGTTATCGGGAAAACTAGTGTCCATTCAGAGCTGCTAGTCCCACTAAGACGGATAGCTATCTTAGAAACAAACAATTTAAAGTCACTTGTGTATTCCGTTATGAGAGATAGATGAGAGAGAAGCAAAGAGTACCAAACTCAGTCTTTCGCTTGGCTCCTTATTTGTTTCCTCTCTCCCTTGATAGAGCTTTCACCACTCCTTCCTCACTTGTCCCACTTCAAAGAACACCTGTAGAGTCAAAGCAGCAAAATACCATCAAAGAATAGAGATCTATAACCATAAACAATATAGGATCATATGTATATTAACCATACAAATGCATACACAAATACAAGATTCAGAGATATATAAGTATATGAAGGAAAACTCAAATAGCTTTATTGATAGAAGTAGTAGAAAAGAGGATTACAACCAAGCTATCTGATCCAGTGCCATCTTCCCAACATGAAAGCCCTCTTCACTCATGAAAAGCTAGATCACCTAACAATACAATGTTTCAGAAAGAAACTAATAGCACTTCCTTACAAAATACAAAATTCCATCTCTAAGATGAGGGATCCATATATAGATATTTGCAAGTGGGTAAGTCAACTTTTGGGATTTTCATTAGTGTCATTTCACTAATAGTTCTTGGTTCCACTTAGAGATTTCATGATATCTTACTCATCCCTGGGCGAATTCAGAGAGGGAAGTGTCAAATGAGTAGTTTCTAGAAGATTCTCTGGGTTTGCACCTAGGAAACTGCCTCTGCCATTTGTATTCTCTCGTTCATCGCACCTTACAGAAGGGCTTTTCATTATGCATTGCACTTTTTGCATGTAGTAGGTGAGATGCATCGCACCCTTAGCACTAAGCAGTCTGTATGGTCCAATTTTGACCAGTTCTGAGTAGTTTTCAGGGAGAACTTCTGGGAGATGATGTAATTAGCTGACCTTGTTCCTTTAGGGTATGAAACAACACTTTTAGGGGCTTAGAAGCCCTTGGTTTATGAACATATGAGATTAGGGTTGCAGTGCCCTAATATGTCTATAACACTTTTGTGGAACCAATTGTAACAAGTGGAATGACACTAAAAAAACCCCATGGATGACTCACACCCTTGCAAACATCTATAAATGGATCTCCAATCCAAGAGATCAGCAGGCTGGAATGTTGTGAATTGCAAGTAAGTGCTGATAGTTTGTAATTGAGGAGAGAGCATTGTATTCTTGTTGGAGTGATCTTGCTATTTCATGAGGTGAAGAAGGATTAAATCTGGGAGGATGGTGTTGGATTAGATAACTGGGTTGTAATTCTCCTTTCTATTAATAAAGCTCTTCAAGTTTTCTCGCATATGATTATGTAATTGTGAATGTTATCATTTGTGAATGCTATCATTTGTTCATTATATATCTGATTCTATAATGTTTATGTTGTAATAGATCACAATGCTTTGACTGTTCTTTGTTGCTGTACTTGTGCAAGTACTCTCCAAGCGTGTTAAGTATGGAGAGGAGTTGCAGGACCTACCAAAGGAGAGAGAGATTAAGCAAGGGATTAAGTGGAAGTTCCAGGTTGGTTCCACTATCTTTCTCTTATTTGTTACACATAGGAAAAATCATTGAATTGCTTTAAACTGTTGTTTCTATGGTAGTTGCCAAACCTAGAGGGCTAGCATGCTTTAGGAATACTAGCTTTCCCAAAAACAAATTGGTGACTCCGCTGGGGAATTGAACGAATGTTTGTTTGTTGTTATTGTTTGTTTTATGTTCAATTTGATAAACTATAGACAGATTCTAAAGTCAGCCAGGTAGCATTCGAACTACTCTTGCTTTGCAATTGCATAGTAGATGAATGTTGCTTCAGTCAATCTCTAGTTTAGTTTATGAATTAAACATTTGACTTGCAAGTGCATCTAGATGCCCTTTTGGTAGCTCAGTAACCTCTCAAGACATTCCATCATACTTTTCTCATCATTGTTCATCAAGACCAAGCTTAATTCATTGAAAACAGCTCCACAGTTGAGAGAAACCCATTTCAGTTGTGCTCCCTAGACCATCGCACTATCTTCCACTGTGACTCAGTATGCATAGCACCTATCGAGTGTAGTAAGTGTGATGCATCTCAATTTCTATGAAGCCTAGGTGTGATGATTGACTGAACTCTTTTTTCCATCTAGAAATTGAGAGTTTTTGACTTTGTTTTTAGTTTTGTTTGGTTGTTTTGCTACACATGAACAGTGCCTCTTTACTAAAGCTTACATGCATCACTTAGATCAGCCTCGATTACATTAGGATTAGTGAATTTTTTTGTGTATTTGTTCCTCATTTATAATCCTTTGTCGAAAAGTTGTTTTAGTCTATTTGTTGCTTTGATACAAAAGTGTCGTAATTGTCGTTTTGTGTCGAAAAGAGAAATGTCATAAATTCTTCCTTCCCTTGATAATCAATTAAAAGTTTTCTTGATGCATTTGATTTGATTTGTCTACATTCAAACTGTCGAAAGCATTTTTATTCAAAATTGAAAGTGTCATTTTAAGTCTTCCTTTCCCTTTTGAAGAGAAAAATTGTCGAAAAGGTCATTTTGAGTGAAATATTTCAGATCTTTGTTGCATTTAGTTTTCTTTCTTGCATCTTTCACATTAAGGAAAGTGAAAACAAATACATGAATTTGCATTTAGCATTTTAATATTTGTGTTTGAAAAGATGATTTAGGAAAATGCACTAGTGTGTGCTCTTTTCTCTTTGCTTAAAAGCACTGTTATCTTCTTTCCCTAGTAGCCAGGATTTTCATTGCTCAAATAAAGAAAGATTTTTTATCATTGTAGATTGCATCTTAGGAATTTCAGATCATCATCATGTAGTGAACCATTGAAAGACAAACTCTAAACAAGATCAACTTTAAAATTAATTTCAATGAATCTAACAACGCTTTGGAACTTGTTGTGGCCAGCAACAAGCCCCCCTTTTATTTTAGTATTAGTAATAAGACTAAAATAAATGGGGACCCTTCTAAAAAATAAAAATTAGCACTTATATTTCTTCTTGAATAAAATACACTATCATAAACTTAGGAAAGAACCCGCAAGACACAAAAAACATAAGTTTTATGATAAGTTCCGAATAAAATCATTCTCTCAACAATAAAACATCACATTGCAAAAGGTAATAAAGGAAATCATATAAGAAAAATTTTGAAATTGTGAAAACGCGATGCAAGATCGCGTGCCTTAAAGACTCATCGCACATTGAAAATTTTATATGCCTCAAATATCACTTACGATGAAATATCCTGATCCTGCGATATGCGATAAAGCATTTCACAAATTGCATCTCTCTATCACGTAAGGAAATAAATGATTATTAATGAAAAGAATTAGCAATATTGCGATCTATGATATTCCAAAGAAAATCGCAAAATCGTACATCACAGATCAGCATGGCTCGTTCTTCAATGAAATATTCTCATAATCTGATACCAAGTTATGGGCATTAATTTCAATTTAGTGGTTTATTGATGGTCATTTATGAGATAAGATTTAGATCTGATCGAAAGGTTATTTCATGTAGGGTGATATATTTGATATGATTTCAGAATTAAAATTTTTCTCATCACCTTATCTCTTACCATTATTCTTTCTTTAATTGTAAACTTGCAGGAGTAGTAAGCGGAATAATATACGCAGCAGTGTTCAGAGCGTAATGGAAAAGAAGGGAGAAGATCTGGTTGCTAAGGAGAAGGAAATGATGCCCTTATTCACAGACACCACCTATACCAGAGATGTTGGCATATCCACTTCGAAAGGCATGTACAGTCTGCTCGAAGAAGAAAACCCAAGAGTTATGGAAGTTAAAGAAATAGTAGACTCACGCGGGTCATCTGAAGCATCAATTATTGAACTTTCATGTTCATTCCTCCACCGAATAGTAGCAAGAACTAAGATAATTTCATATACAGACATGGTGAAGTGGGTATTGGAAAATGTTGATATAACATACAGACAATTCAAGTCACAAAGCTAGGAGCTCATTGGGTCATTCACTCCATAGGATTTAAGGCTGATGTATCATTTACCAGAGCCGCAGGCAAACTACAACAAACAATTCGTGGAGAAGTTCACCAAAGAAAATGAAAATTTGGTAGAGTGCACCATGAATTGGTCAGAAAGGGAAGAGCCATTGAAAAAGGACAAGCACGGTATGTACATTACTGGTTCCCTCTCCTCCCCATATTGTTATGCTACTGCTATGCTATGTAGACTATTTGGAATACTTGACATCAACAAGTTTTCATCCGAGTGGCTACCGCTATTAGATGTGGCCACTAATGCCACTATTATGGATTGCGCTCAGATATTCTCTGATAATTTAGCTTTGGCCATCTAGAACTACTGGTCTAAAAGAACTACCTCTCAGAGGATTTACCCTCCGTTCTTTTTAGTTTCTTACATTATGGATGCAATCTGTTTTGTTTCCAAATTTCCTTTAATGGGTTGGAAGTGGAATGTACAGAATCCCTTGCCTATTCACATTTACCATAAAGAATTGTGGGATTCCAAGTTTTTTCCATATTTTTACAGAATTTGTCTTGGAGTCATGTTACCTCTTTACAAAATGTTGTTAATAAGGACGCCCCAAGATTTTCCACCGAAGCGGAAGTTGATATCCTCCTAGTCGGAAATGGTTTGGGGAGGAGTGTTTCACTTATGTCAGAGTATTTGGAAGCATTACTTCCCCCCATGTGTTGCCCTTGTATGTACCTGATAAGTTATTGGCTCGAGAAATTTCCTACCAGAGCTACGGGGTAGGAGAAATGAGCAAAGAATTGAAAGACAAGAAGAAAGCCATCTGGCCTCAATTTCCTGTCGCTTATGGGGCCTTTTCACTGTTTGATCTAGGTCATGCATTCAAAGAAGTAAACAACATACTGATTCTACGACTGTTTAAATTTCCAAGGAGACAATTTGACCCATATGATATCATTAAAAATTTTATTATGGCTGTCAAGATAAAGGTATTTTCTAAAGAAGATGATCTATTTGATGATATCATCCAGGACAAGAGTACACTAAAAGATGTTTTTCATATGGCTCAAATTCAATTTCCCCCAGCATAATTCCAAGAATTCAAATTGTATAGAGAAAGGAGGCTAGCAAACATTCCCTTGAATAATTTATGCTTAGAACCAATAAGGGAGCCAACTCCTAGTATCAGTTTAAGTGGCAGTTTGGATACAGGTAAGTCCAGGTCTAAGTCTTGGAAGGAATCACCAGAATGCTCTAAATGGTCCAAAAGCGACCATAATAAAAGTGAAGGGTTAGTTAGAGATACTGTCCAATCTCAAGAGTGCCCAAAGCAATAGGTCTTCACTACACCACGGGTAAAGGTTCCCCCTCCCCTCATCTAGCCACCAAAGCCAGTGAGAACTGAGCTGGATAAAGAATGGGAAACATTCAATGAATTGATTAATGCTGAGGATCAGAACACGAAGACCCTTGAGAGTACCGTACATGCATGGATAGATATGATCGTGGAGACAGTCAGCAATGCTCCAGAAATAGAGCATATTCCAATAACCCGATCATCTGAGATCATGCTGAAGATAGAGGAGATTCCTCCTCTAGATTTATTTTATAGTCCACAACACAAGGTAGCGGTAAGAAGGCAAAGAAAGAAATGGAAATTGGACAGCGTGCTCTCACTTGAGGTAGAGCAGCTAGACATCCTTTGGCAAGACCCTACCACTGATGCTACTGAAAATCTTACTAAGTTATCGCAGATCGCAGGAGCTTATGCTTCTACTACCATTGATAAAGCATCGGAAGTACAACAACTACTTAAGGATAGAGAGGAAAAAATCCAAATTTTGCAGCAACATCTACAGTAGGCCAGTGTGAGTAGAGAAGCTGAGGAGAAATTAGAAAAATTACAACAAGATTTTCAACAGATGCAGCTTGGGTATTAGAGAAATTTAACCAAAAAGGAAAATCAATTACAGGCTATGCTATAATTGCATAAAGACGACACCAAAATCACAGAATTTGTCTCAGAAGCCCTTGCCTTAAATGACCGATTTTTGCAACAACAAGAGGCACTATGCTAAAGAATATCGCAATGGAGTTCCCATTGTGAGATGAGTGATAAAATTACAAGTAAAGTCATAGATTTGTGACATGACTATGATTTAATTGACAAAAGAATTTCTGATTATTTTATTTGGCAGGAATCAGAGGAAGGAAAGAAAGGAGATGCACTTAGAATCAATGAAACTGACAAAGAAATTCTTTTCAATAAGTGGGACACACAGATTAAAAAGGCAAAACATGTAGCGGAAGAAGTAGTGACAGCGGAAAACAACGTCATTGATTGTGTTAATGAAAACCTGCACAAAGCAAACCTCATATCAGAGACCACACTGAGATTCCTCCCAAAGGACAGAAACTATAGACAAGCTGCAGATAGAAAGTTGAGGAAAAGGTAGAGTCCATTAAGAAGTTAACTAAGTTGAATTGGGACACTTACTGGCAGTACTTGGTTAAACCGCATAGTCAATGTATGACTCTCAAATGCCTTACAAACTTTGCCAAGAAGATAGCGCCAGCACTGATCGATTCTGTTTTCGCAAGGCAACTAAAATTGGAGGTCGGCCAACCAACACTCCTCAAGCTGATGCTAAATGCTTGCGATCTCAGAGAACAGATACAGAGATAGTTAATTTCCAGATATATTTTTAGTTTTATTTTTGATTTATTTTTGCCCTAGATGAGGATGGTCATTTAAACCTTCTCATATATTTTTGAAATAAACTATTTTTAGGATTTAGTTAGTAGTATTTAAACCCCTCTCATGCATTTAGAGAGGGGTCCTGAAATTTGTCAAAAACATTTTCTCAGAACATGCACTTCTGCACCCTCCGAGGAGGTTTTGATGAATGAATGGAACGAGATTTATTGATATCTGTGTTTAATGTATGCTAATGAAATGCACTTTTGTACTCTTAGTAGATATTGAATTAGAAGGAGATAAATCTATATTGCTGAAGCTCATGAGTAGAACTTGTTATCAATGGTACTTTTATCTCTTAATAGTTTCTGCTTATGTGTCAAAGTAATATTTTATGTTCAATTATTTATATATGAAGGCGTGAATGCCTGAGTTATCATTTGGCACTTTTGTACGGTGGTGACTATTCTATTTGTGCTTTAATGTATGAATGACTTATGATGCGATACGCTTCTCACAATTGTTTCGGCTAATTTCTTATACGAAACAATTTATTTTTAACGAATTCTTTTCTAGCAATGATTGAATGATCTTTATTACCAATTTCTGTTAGAAATTATTTTAGATCACATAAATGAAAAGTTAAATCCTGGGTTGGTTTTAGAATTAGATATTTCTGTTCATTAGAATAAAATTGCATGTTTTAAATTAGACTTAGATTAAAATCATTTTACTTAGAAATCTTTAGGAAAGGAAATATCAATTCTCATCATCATACACAAATTGGGAAACTGGTCCCATTATCCCCAGTCAGACCCACCATCCCAAACAGAAAAGGAGTTGCTTTTACGTTCCAGACTGGGTGGGTATCCCCCTTGTTGTAGACCTGATTTTCAATGCTTCGACATATTTGGCGCTAGAAGGAGGGCCCAAACTATGAATGGCTATTAAATCCAAATCTAAATACCTTTCTTAGAGTATATCACCCTCAATATCTCCCTCGACTTCTCCATTGCATTCAAAGTCTTTAAACCCTAAGCGAGAAGTTTAGAAAACAACAACCAATGCCACAAAACCAAACATTTTAGAGAAATCTATTGTCAAACATCCTGAAGTTGAGTTTTTGATCCATAAACTTCAAGGATTTTCTATATCACAACAAAAGTCTGAAATATCTCAAGGTAGTGTGACTTCAGAATATACCCCTTCTCATCCTTTAACCATATTGCAGAGTGAAAAGTTTGGTATTGAACCAACTAAATTACCTCTACCTAAAAGGAAAAGAGCAAGGACGTCATCTCAAGGGTCTGATAGTGATACTCTTTCATCATCAACATCCATTCCAACTTCCCCATTGCAAATTCAACCATCCACCCCTCCACTTCAAGTTGTTATCCATCAGAGTACTGGAACTGTAACATCCTCATCCCTACCACAAGGAACTTCATCTATGCTTTCCTTTGTTAGTAGTTCAATGAAGGCCCAAAATCCATTGGAATAATCCAAGGGCAGTCACAATTCCTGCGCCCTTGAGTCAATTACTAGCCCATCCTAAAAAATGGTTGCCCAAGTTTAATCCTGAAGCAGACATACTAGCAGAAGAACACATAAACAACTTTATGCTATCAATAATTTAAATGGTGCTACTAATGAAGATGCTATTGTTAGACTCCTTCCTTATACTTTACAAGGAGTAGTAGGGTCCTGGTATTTTTCATTACCATCAGGGTCCATCACTAGTTGGGATATTTTCCAAGAGCAATTCTTGACTAAGTTCGGCGATGATAGATCTACGGCAACATTGATTAATGATTTATCGAATCTAAAGACTGAATCGAGAGAACCTATCAAATATTTTAACTCGTATTTCAACAAGCTTTTGAATAAAATTCCGATAGCTTCCAAACCCAGTGAAGAAGATTGAAGTGAATCCATAGCGATCTTTGTTGATAGAGCTAACAAGATAAAATTAGATGAAAACATGAAGGAAGTGATAGCAATAGAAAAATGTATCTTAGCTTTAGAAAAGAAGAACGCAATCGATGAAAGAAAATCTAATTAGGTTACTTTTAGAGATGATCCTAAGGAAAAACAATCAAAAGACCCATTTGATTTAGAAGGATTGCAAAAAGTCCTAAAAACCATGTCTAATGAAATGGTTGATATTAAAAGAAAACTAGCAGAGACTTCTTCTAAAAAACCCTACAAGCCTTATAGGAAAAATCCTTCAATCGATTCAAAACCTCCCAACGCTATATCAAACGCAGAATCTAAAGAAGAAGAAGAGGAAGTTTCTAATGAAGAACCTACTGATGAGATGAAGTTGTAGAAGTATAGGGAATGTGGGACTTCATTCTTCCAGATGAAGAGGATCAAGAGGAATTACCAGTTAGTACCAGAAATAGAAATCAACTTGATCCTCTGCAACCTAGTCCTAAACAGAAGAGCGCAAGTTCAACATCTAAGGACAAAGTCACAGGTAAGAAATCATCACCAAAAGCGACTCAAACAAGCCCACTCCAATCCAATTCATCAACTCCATAAAAAATAATGATTGTTTATGATGAGATGGAGTATAATATCATTGAAGATATGAATAAGACTAGGGCTAACATTACTTTTTATGAACTGAGAAAATTGAAACATCAACATAAGTTACTTATGAAAGAGTTACATGTAGTACCCGTTGCACCTCTTCCCGCCGATGTAATCTCGCAAGCTTCTCATGAGATGGGAAAACCTCCAACTAATATGGAAAATAAAGTTGATTCGAATGATATTGCTTTAATTGGAGGTAGGTAAAAATCCAATACTCCTCCATTCCTTATTACTTATGAAATTTTCAATAAAAACTTGCATCATTGTTTGATAGATTCAGGAGCTTCATCTAATATCTTACCTAAATCAATATGTGTAAAGTTAAACGTCCAACGTCAAAAATCTGCAGTACACATAGTTTAGCTGGACCGATCGCAAGTTGAAGTAATTGGTGAACTAAAACAAGTTACCATCAGGCTATCATCTAATCCAAAGGTATGTCAAGTCATTGATATTCTAGTTGCAGACATTCCTGAATTTTATGGATTAATTCTTAGTAGGGATTGGTTTGAAAAGCTTCACGGATATTTTGTGACCAATTGGTCACATATGTGGCTTCCTTACAATGGTAAACCAAATCAGATAAAGGTTGAACGAGAAAACACCAAAAATACATAGTGACGAAATTGGAAGGAGAAAATGAACCTATAGCATACAACAACAATATAATTGGCGACTATTCTGTTGACTTTTTCTTAGGAAATTTTAATGCTCATACTTCACCTTATTTAGAATATTTTGTTTTGTCTCAAATAGAAAATGTTTCTCAAACAGATAGTTCTAAATGCATTAATTTTGTAGATAGTCCTGTAAATAACTCTTTATTTTGGAAATTATTTTTTGACGGATCCAAATCTAGTGATGGAGCAAGAACAGGATGCGTATTAGTTAGTCCAAAGGGGAATAAAACTATGTTAACTTGTAGACTCGAATTCAATTGCTCAAACAACACTGCAGAATACGAAGCTTTAGTGCAAAGGCTGTACAAGGCAATTGGACTAGACATCAAGCATCTACAAGTATTTGGAGGCTCTGAAATTGTGATTAAACAAGTATGAAATACTATACATTATCTATCAGGTCATTTAAAGCATTACCAATCTTTAGTGCAAGATCTGACTAAACATTTTGTAGCATTCAATATTTCATTCATTCCTAGACTTCAAAATGCTATTGTTGACCTCTTGGCTAATGTACCTTCCAAGCTCACTCCCTCAAAAGATTATAGCCCAAATAGATTCTCAATTGAATTGATCTCTAGGCCCTCCATCCCTGATAATGTTACCAACTAGAGAATTTTTAACGACGATCCTGATATTGTAAGCTTCCTAACATCAGAAGGATCTTACACCAATCATATAGTTGATGAGGACCAACATGACAAGAAGATACAGCAAGAGAGCACTAATAATGCTATACCAAAATCTGTAGTCAAGTTGGAAGACTTATATGATTTGAAAGACATATTTAAAAGGTCTACCAATTCAAAACTCCAGAGTTTGACTTTGAACTATGAATTAGTAAATCTAGGAATCAATACTAAGCCACATAATATCAACCTAGGTCTTGGCCTAGCCCCACATGAAAAACTAGCCTTTGTTCATCTCCTGAAACAGTACAAAAGTGTCTTTTCCTGGAATTATGATGACCTTAAAACTTATGACACTTATATTATTCAGCATACTATCCCAATGATAGCCAATGAAAAACCTGTCTAGCAAAAGCTGAGGAAGATCCATCCTAATCTGGAAAATCCGATTAAATTTGAGCTCAATAAATGATTGAAAGCCAAATTATATTTCCTGTTCGACATACTAGATGGGTTTCCAATATGGTCCTAGTCAAAAAGAAAAACGGAGACATTAGAATTTGTATTGAATTTTAAAATCTTAACAAAGCTTGCCAAAAGGATAATTTTCCCCTCCCTCCTATGGAAGAAATATTGCAAGCAGTTGCAGGATCAGAATTAATGTCTTTTTAGATGGTTTCTTTGGCTAGAACCAAGTTTTGGTCCATCCTGAGGATCAACTAAAAACCATGTTTAGCACCAAATGGGGTACTTATGCATATCAAAAGATGCCTTTTGGTCTGATTAATGCTGGCAACACATTTCAGAGGGCCATGGATATCATGTTTAAGGGATTAGTAAACAAATCAATGGTGATTTACTTGGATGACATAACAATATATTCTAAAAAATGTGGTAATCACCTTAGAGACTTAAAGCAAATATTCCAATGCTGTCAAAGGTATGGGATTTCTCTTAATGAAAAAAAGTCCTTTTTCGCATTAAATGAAGGAAAACTTCTTGGATTTATAGTGTCAAAATCTGGAATCCATATTGATCCCTATAAAATTAAGGAGATTTCTGAAATATCCTTACCACATAATAAGAAAGCAATTCAATCCTTTCTTGGCCAGATTAATTTTGTTAAAGGATTTGTTCCAGATTTCTCAAGGATTGTGTCACCATTAAAAGCAATTATCAAGAAGAATTCACTCTTTAAATGGGGCCAAGAAGAATATGAATTGTTCAATTTGATTAAACAAGCAATTGTCAATGCCCCATCTCTAGCAACTCCAAATTTTTCCAATCCTTTCATTTTATACACATTTGCCTCTGAGAAATCATATGCTGCAATACTTACTCAAGCCAATTATGATAAAGCAGAAGTCCCAATTGCCTTCTTTAGTTCAAATTTGCAAGGGGCTGAATTAAATTATTTTGATGTTAAGAAACAAGCTTATGCTGTTTTCAAAGCAATTAAACATTTCAGACCCTTTCTTCTTAAAACCCATACAAAAATCATAGTACCGTTTCCATCTCTAAGAAATCTCTCAGTACAGAAAGATGTGGGTGAAAAGAGAGAAAATTGGGTCACTGCTCTACAAGAATACGACACTGAGATCAAACCAGCAAATATTGTAAACGATCAAGGCTTTTGCAAGATGTTGGCTGGAGCATCGCTTATTTCTGAAATAACATCTTCAAATCAAGAGGTACATATGTATGAGGTAAGCCTAAACAATATTGATTCAAGGTATGTTGACATCATACTTCATCTAAAAAATGGATATGCTCCTTCAAATCTAAATTATACGAAGAAAAGAGCTCTAAGATTGAAAGCCAAGTAGTATCAACTCATAAATGATGTGCTTTTTAGGATGAATTATTATTATGTTCTTCTACAATGTCTTGAGAAATCTAAAGTTGAAAAGGTGTTGCAAGAACTCCATGATGGACCAGCAGGTGGACATTATGCAGGAGATGCTACAGCACATAAAATTTTGTTCATAGGATACTATTTGCCTACACTATTTAAAGATGCACATAGCTATGTAAGGAAATGTCAAGTTTGTCAAACTACTGCCGGGAGACAAAAGAAACCATCATTGCCTTTGCAACCAGTCAACATCAATCAACCCTTTGATCAATGAGGATTCGATATAATAGGTGAGATTGTTCCTCACTCTTCTAAACAACATAGGTATATCCTTACAGCTACGGATTATTTTACTAAATGGGTAGAAGCAGTTCCTCTTAAGATAGCTAATGTTGCACACATCATTGATTTCATAGACCAGTTCATAATCACCAGGTTTGGTCTACCCTCTACTTTAATGTTTGAAAATGCATCATATTTTTCTAGTAATTCTATGACTGAATTTGCACTTAAAAGAGGTTTTAAGCTTAAATATTCTACCAATTATTACCCACAAGGGAACAGGTTAGCTGAACCAACAAACAAAAATTTGATCAGAATCATTAAGTGAACCATTGATCAGAATCATAAAAATTGGCACAAATCTTTGATGTATTCTTTGTGGGTAGATCGAATAACTCAAAAGGCTTCCATTGACACTTCTCCCTTTAATTTAGTTTATGGGAAAGAAGTAGTTCTCCCACCTCATCTAGCAATTCCTTCTTTGGCCTTAGTTCAATTTATTGACGAAACACCAACTTCATGTCTACAACTAAGATAGCTACAGATCCTTAAGCTAGAAGAACAATGAGAACAAGCTAAAATCACACATGCCCATTGTTAGAGTCGGTCTGTTCAGCCCTCCGTCAGAGATCAAAACCTCTTTTGTTGCATTTCATTTTAGGTGTCTTATTCAGCTCGATCACTTGCATTCCATTAGGAGCATCGATCTTCTGATGGAAGGGTCTTGTCTCCATACTTTCCTCATGTTATTCACCAGCTGGTTGATGTCTGTTCATGAAAAAAAAGGCATATACAGTCCTCTTTTTATTTAAAATTGCAAAATGTTGTCTTCAGGGTTTCATTGTCAAGTAGGTCTAGGGTTTCATTAGGGTTTTGTCAATAAATGCTCCAGAGTGTCCAGTAATTACCAGCAGGCCATGAGGATGTTTAATCGTCAATAAATTTTGTTAATAAGTGTTCGAAATGTGTTTTTCCTCAAAACTCTATTTTGAGGAAAAAATAGAGTATTTAGCTCCTATTGTACCAAAAGCATGTAAATTTTGTTTTCTTCATTGCAAATCCCTTCATCTTCACCCTGGTTTCTTTCCTTAGCCTAAGAAGCTCTGACACCTGCAAAATCAAGCAAAGTTCAGGTTATTAAATCATCATAAAGTGAAAAAGCAGTGAAAAAGTCCAAAAACAGAGGTTGAAATAAAAGTTATTGGCAAAACATTGTAAAAGTGGGTTTCATGAGCCAAAATTTCAAAAGCTCTTGGTCTATAAGCTATTCCTTCATGTCACAAGCTCATTTATAGAAGAGAAGCAAGAGTGAGCAAATTTGAGGAGCATGTGAGAAATTGGGTGAAATTGGGAGAAAATCGGCCGGCGCGGCGCACTGGGCAGGCGTGACACATTGGGCATGTTGCGTGGTGCACACAACAAAAGGCCCGAAACTGCTAAGAATTGTTCAAAATTTCCAACAATTCACACGGATTTTCCAGGTAGAGCCTCCATCTTTGTGTTTCATCCAATTTTGTGCTAAGGTATGGTGATTGATGGATGGTAATGGTTAAACAGAAACATCAAACCCTACCTCTTAAATTACCTCAAGGAAACTTGCTGCTAGGGTTTCAAAATCACTGTTTTGTCACCAATTTCACTCCCTCATCCCATTTTTCCCTTGTTTTCATCATTCCCTAAGTTTCCCTATCCCCCTAAGCTCATTAATTCCTTCTCCCAAATTCCCTTTCCCAAATTCTCAAATCCAAAACCTCAAACCCTAACCCTATGCAAAAATTCCTAACCCTATACATAATCTCCCAAACCCTCCCATATTTCCCTAACTGAATCTATCCCAACAGTCCCTAATCCCTCACTGTTTTCCCCTCCCTTTGTAGCCCCTCATTTCACTGTTTTTTCCCTTGGTGGTAGTGGTCAAGCACATCACCAAAAGGCATTCCAACACAATTTTCATACATCAGCATCTTTTTCTCCAAGGCAGTTTGTTTACAAGAAGTTATGGCATCCGATCATTCATCTGATTGTGAAGTGGAGACCCAAAGTGACTCACCCATGGAGGGATATGCACCCCGGAGGCCTCATAAAGGTGGCAGACACATTAGAGAAGAACCAACCACCCTTTCTGAATTACAGGCCTGCCCTCTTGCCATCTCTTGTTTCCAGCATCAGTCATGTTATGAGTTTTGTGAGAAGGTTCCTAGTATTCAATTTCATCATGAGTTGGCTTGCTTGTTTGTACTGCATTTACATGGTGATCAGGCCACTCTAGCGGGTGTCACTTTCACACTTACACCAGAGTCCATTTCATTAGCAACTGGCATACCTAATATTGGAGAGCCATGGAACAAGAGGCAGAAGATTGACCGGCAACATTATGAACCATATATTAAGCCTGTTTTCTTGAGGCAGCTCAAGAGAGTTTTTCCTTTCTGGTACCTCAGAGATGAATATGCTCCAATAATGAAATTAATCATGAACTATTTCAGCTGTGAGGGGCGGTTCTCCCGCTTGTATGCTTATCACATTCGGCTGCTGATGCATTTTACCCGGGTACGGATGATGAACATTCCATATTTCATATGCCGAAACATAGAAAGGATGACCACCTTTGTGCAGCACAAGACCCCTCAGCAGCGGTTCAACAGTATTTTCCATTTTGCTCTTATCAAAATTTTGGTTGTTCATCAGCTTGGATTACAGGGCATCACTTGGGATGATTTCATCTCTCGTGAGTTTTTCAGAGCTTCACAAGGACCTTCAGAGGCTGGGCATGAGACAGGTGGACCTTCTCATCAGCATGAAGGCCATGATATACACACTGCTACTATACCAATTTTCATTACTTATCAGAAGGGCACTAGGCAGTTGTTCGCGGCAGCAAAGCGAGTGTTATCTCCACTTGGGGTGGAAGGGGCCTCACTTCTGACATCAACACCATAGGTTCAGGATAAAGGAAAGAGGTCAATGTAGGATGAGGGGCCTTCAGGTGAATGAGAGACTGACTTCATTCTCGTTTTGGATGATGATATAGATGTGGGCCCGCAAAGTGCCAATCTTAAGGAAAACATACAGCAGCAGCAGGCAGATATTGAGGCCTTGTCCCACAACTTGGAGAGGGCTAAGTGTGTCATTAAATATTTTAAACAAAGGAACAAGCAACTTGAAGATCAACAAGCAATCATGGAGTTACAAAACATCCGGGAGAATCGCCAAGCTGCCTAAAGAAGGAGGATTGAATTCACTTCATTGGAGCAAGAGACCAATGATGATCGAGAGTCTTGGCTTGAAAGAACCAACATCCACATAGAGAGACTACTAAACAAGGCCCACAAGGAGAAGGCATTGCTGAGACACATGGCTTTTCATTACATGGCAAGGAATAAAATTTGCAAAGCACAAATAAGGAATTTAAAGGCAAAATTAAAGAAGGCAACAAAGAAGAAAAAGAGGCAAAAGGAGCCTGATCACCTTCAGATATTGGCCGAAGCCTCTTTGGCCCATCATAGCTCTTGATAGAGAAATTTCAGCCCAAATTTCAAGGAATTTGGAGAAATTTTTGCATTTTGAAAAGTTTTTGCACTAAAAACAGGGTTTTCCTCCCTATGCGTTGCGCCACGTGGTACTCGCTTTTGCTAGAGGCCTCCAAATCCAAAAAACTTTGCATTTCTAGATTTTCCATGAAAATTTATGCTTTCTTGTCCATGGCCAAGAGATTTGGGCAAGTTTTGAGCCCTCAAGAGGTCAAAAACACTCAAAAAATGACCTCACTGCCCCTATTTTGACACACAGAAAGCAGTCTTGGGAGATTGGATTTTTGATAGGGAAAATGAAGAGTAAATTGAAAAATTCCACTTGGGTTGGAAAGTAGATAGGTAGGGCTTTCCAACGAGCTATCATGAGCTCAATTTGTACTCCAGGAAGGGCCTCACATTTAGCTGCAAACTGGTGCGATGCATAGAGAATCAGGCGCGGCGCATACAGGAAAAATTGCGAGTTTGACTCAGTTTTCCACTGTTTTCCCCCCAATTTTGCCTAGTTTGACTTTTTTACTTTCCTAATGGTGAATTTATGATGTAATTTGATAAAAATTGAGGGATCATGATGTAAATATGCTATATTTTTTATTGTATAGGTAGATTCATCAGTTTAGAGGTTGTTTGACTCTGAATGAATCAGTTTCCTTGTTTCTAGTGGCACGCTGTTACGATGCCTAGATTCCAGTTCTTAGTTTAGGATCAGTTGGATCAGCTTGTAAACATGTGAGCTCGACCCTTAGAGGCAAGGAATAGCTATGTTTATCTATATTATGTTGTTTTTCAGTCATTAGCATGGTTGGACTCTAGAGAAAAGCTTGAGCTTCATTGTGCATTCACATCAGTATTTGGCTAAGGAATTGAGACTAGGATTTGCAGTATTCTTTGGGATCCCTATGGCATTTGTTTTGTTACAGTTCTTTCTTATGTCTTTGTGATTTTATTCATGTGTTTAATGTATCATTTCTTTTTATTTCTTCTCAGTTAATCAAACAAGAGTGCAAGTAGAATACATTGAGAAGTGCAGTGCTCTACTTGAAGTTTGCTTTAGTCTTTTAATGTTTTCCACAGTTTGGAGAGGATCCATGGTTTCCCTTGCCCTCTTCAACTCCTCCTCATTCTGATCCATCCATCTCACTTGATTTACAGTGCCAAATACAGTTTCCTACCTTGCCCCATCGAAATCCCTGCAAGACTGTGCCATATTCCCCACACCCAAAATCTGCCTTTCCCTTAGAGCCCACAAAAAGACTATTTTATCAAACAAACTCTTTTACATCTATACCTTGCCTAATATTAGCAGCTATTTCAGTCATCTCAAGCCCTTAGTGATCATAATTAGCTGAGATTGACCCGGAGAGAGTCCTCTCCTATCCTCGTAGGGCTAGCTACGAGGCTGAGCGTGGTTTGATGTGGACCTAGAAGCTTATCTTTTCAGCCTAAGGTAAATATAGGCTCTAACATAGTGGCGACCATACTAGGGAAGAAATTCCTTGTGTTTTGGTCTTCTTCATTTTATAAACTACAGACGGAGTTTGAAGATTAGCCAGTAGCCTTTGAAATGTTTTTGCTTTACATTAGCGTAAGTAGATAAAAGCTACTTCAGTCAGTCTCCAGTCTAGTCTTATGAACGAAAGGCTTAACCTGCAAAATGCCCTAGTACTTCTGATAATTCTAAGCTTTCGGATGATAAGTTTAGCATTTGATAGGCTGAATAAGTTGTTTATGTCCTTTTGATCTTTTGAAAATAGCACACTGGCTTCAAGAAGATATACCAGAGCTAATCCAAATTCAGATCCTCTTCCTATCTACGAAAATCCCAATTTGATTCCAAGACTTCTTCATCAAGAGAGCTTTGTGACTCCTATGTTGAAATCCCATTCATGTCCTGCAATTTTTGAGTATCTTGAAGAGTTTGATTTTGATGAGCAGTTTGAATTGTCATTGTTTGAAACCAAATGTGAAAGTGTTGTTGATTCTACTGTCCCCAATCCGCAATTTCTTGTAGATCTAGAAACTGAAAGAGCAAATCGGTCCATTGATGATTATATTTTGAATCGACTTCAGAGTTCAATTGTGGCATCAAACATTGCTGATTTCCTAGAAACTGCATCTATAATTCTTGGAGCTTCTGTGATTACATCTAGCTCAGGGATTCCCACTGAACAGCCTTTCATTCCTACCATCCCTGTGTAGCCTATTGTTTCATATCAAAATTCTGTAGTAAATTCACCTCCATCTACTCCTTCTACATCCAAAATTGCTTCTCCTCTGCACACCCCTCCTCATACACCTCACACATCAGCTGCACCTACTCCCTCAACCTCCCCCAGACCGAATCCACCAAGAGTCATCGCTGCTCATTTTGCACCTCTCATGCTGCCTCAAGTTTTGGATGATATGCCCACCGATTATCAAAGCAAAATTCCTTTGTTTGATGGCACTCCTCAAAGCATTACGGTTCAACAACATGTGGACAAAATGATGGATTTTTGTGATCTTCATGAGATCGATACAGAAAATGTGACAATGAGGCTCTTTGTACAAACCTTTGCGGGTGAAGTTCAGAAATGGTTCAAAGCTTTGCCGGCTGCAAGTATCACCAGCTTGGACAATCTACAGAGACAATTCTTAGACCATTGGGAAGTCAAGAAGAATCCGCTTCAAATCCTTTCTGAGTACGAGCACATCAAACAGAATGTGGGTGAGTCGGTCCAAGACTACTGCATTAGATTCAATTCCGTTTATAATGCAATTCTTGATCATCGTAGGCCACCTGTGGGGTTAGCCATGATGAAGTTTTCAGATGGTTTTGATGCTGACATGGCCTATCAATTAAGGGAGAGAGAGACGACCACGATGGAAGACATGAAAAAGATTGTGGTCAGCATTGAAGCAAATCTGCTGGCCAAGAGGGCTAGAGCAAGAGCAGATAGAAGGTCACAATAAAAGAAGAGGCTTCCTCGTCAGAGCAATTACTTCAGAAGGTGGAGTAGATGTTTGAAAGGGTGAAACTTGACAAACCTAAGCCTCAAGTGAGAAATACTAATTTCTGTGGCCAGCGGCAGCCACAATATAGAATCAAACAAAGAGAGCAGCAAGCCCAAGACCAAACAGCACAACAACCAATACAGACACCTTTGTAGCAAAATTTTGTGCATGGACTGGAATTAGATGAGGAAGAGAATGTGATAGGGGAAGAAAATCACATCTTTACTCCTGATGATTTGCCTATTTATATTACTGAAGATGAGGAATATGCAGAAAGTTCTGCAGTCCACAAAGATGAAGATTTTATTCTAGAAAATGACACAGTTTTGGAAAAAGAATCAGATGAGTATCAAAGAGGTTATATGAATTCTCTGTCTGCTCAATAGTGGCAATATTCACTTAGAAACAGAGATGTGCCTATTAACCCAATTCAAAAGAAAAAGGAAGTTTCAGCACCAAAGAATGATTCACCTGTTGTACAAAGGAAAGGAAAAGAGACCGTTGATCCTAATATCAACAAGTCACCATCAGTAGAAAAATTAAAGCAGCCAATTGTATCGAGGGAAAAGGCTAAAAAGAAAGAGGTCCCAGTCAAAGAAGTAGAAAACACTTCAGCTTTTAGTTTAGAAAATGAGATTTCTAAATTGAAGGTATACATTCCCTTGACTGAAATAATGAGGAACAACAATTATAGAGGTCAAGTCTCTAAAATTTTGAATTTTGATCCAATGTCTGATATGGTGAATGTGGAGGATGATCAACCCGAACTAATTTTTGGACCAGCATTGAATGGTGAGTCTCCAGACAGTGATGTGACACCTTTTTATATCAGTCTAAGATTGCATGATTTTGTGTTGCATAATGCTATGTTTGATTCCGAAGCTTCCCACAATCTTATGCCGAAGGCTATCATGGAGAAGTTGGGTTTGGACATCACTAGGAAATACCATGATATTTTTTCATTTGATTATAGTAGAGTGAGATGTATTGGGCTTATCAAGGACTTGGTTGTAAGTTTGGATCAGATCCCAACGAAGAATGTTTCGATGGATATTGTTGTGGCAGACATTCCTCCTAGGTTTGGTATGCTCCTTTCCAGGTCTTGGGGAGCCAAATTGAAAGGGACATTACAATTGGATTTCTCCTATGCAATGATTCTCGTGTTTGGCAAAATGAGAAAATTGTACCAAGAACAAAAAATGAAATACATGATTACAAGCAAGGAGAAACCCATTAATCATCTGATTAGTTATGTACATATCGATATAGAGTCTTTTGTCTTATATTCAGGTAGTTTCAATGAGATAGATAGTCAGTTAGTTGAAGCAGAAAATATTCTAGAAATAACAGAGAATTTCAGAGAAGTTTTGAATAAAGAAAGACAAGAACATCAAAACACCATTGAGCAATCAGTTGAAGATAATGGACAACAAGCAGGAAAAAAAAAGCCGACAGAATTTCAGCACTTAGAAGAAGATGAAGATGGTCTGTGGACCATGGATTTCGATGGTGAAGTGGGAAATGATGGTTATGGAATTGGTATTTGGGTATGCAGTCCTTTTTCACTCTGAACAAAGTGCCTAGTAATGTGCGGGTATGTTCTTACAAGTTGGCTTTTGATTGTTCGAACAATGAGGCTGAGTACGAAGCTTTGATTGCTGGCCTAAAAATTCTAAGGAAGCTGAATGCTAAGAGGATTGTTGTATATGGCGACTCCGAATTGGTGATTAAGCAAGTTAAAGGCGAATATCAAGCAAAGCACCCTCGGATGCGGGCTTACCGAAATGCAGTTCTAGATATCCTAAAATTGTTCTCAGATTATACCTTAACGTGTGTGCCTCGTATTCAAAACGGCATTGCAGATGCACTTGCTAAGGCAACAAGTAATTTGAAGATTCCTATGAACTCAAGTAATAAATTTGAAAGCCATGTGAAGCATCGTCCGACTGTCCCGAACAATCAGAGATATTGGTAAGTTTTCCAAGATGACAAGGAGATTGATGTTTTTCTACAAAACAAAGGTAAGTTCAAAGATACCTCGATTGATGTAGAACATGATGATGGCAAAGATGATGCGAAGATCAATCAAATGGAAGTATTGCAGCTCAAGGATAATATTATTCCTAAAGGCTTGATACCTTTAGAAGAACTCTTCACTCAAGATGACGTAGCCTGCAAACCAACATTGCAGCCAACAGAGAAGGGAGTCGAAGAGGTCAATATTGGAACAGCTGACAATCCAAAGATGGTAAAACTATCCAAAGCATTGTCACAAAAGGTAAAAGCCAAATATATCAGTTTATTGTCATCCTTTGTTGATGTGTTTGCTTGGGACTATTCTAAATTGAAGACATATGATACCAATATAATTCAGCACACCATCCCCATTAAGCCTAATCAGAAACCTTTTAGACAGAAGTTGAGAAGGCTAAATCCAAAACTGCTGCCATCAATCTAGAAGGAGGTAAACAGGTTGTACAAATCAGGAATCATCATTCCCATCCGATTTTCTGATTGGATCTCTAATTTGGTACCCGTACGAAAGAAGACAGGTGAGATTCACTTGTGCATTGATTTTAGGAATCTCAATAAAGTTTTATTAAAGGATAATTATCCATTGCCCAAAATGGATCATATACTTCAGCGAGTAGTTGGAGCATCTCGTATGTCACTACTCAATGGTTATTCTAGATATAACCAAATTTTGGTCCATGAAGATGACTGAGATAAAACAGCGTTCACCACTCTTTGGGGGACTTTTCATTACACTGAAATTCCTTTCGGTTTGAAGAACGTAGGTGCCACATTTCAGTGGGCAATGGACATGGTTTTCGCCAATGAGAAGGATGTCTTTCTGGTTGTGTACCTTGATGATTTGACGGTGTTTCCAATTTAGATGAAGAACACATGTATCATTTGAAAATTGTCTTTCAAAAGTGCAGAAAATATGGTGTGTCGCTGAATCCAAAGAAGAGCTTGTTTGCCATGGATGAGGGCAAACTACTTGGGCACATTATCTCAAAAGATGGCACTCGTACTGATCCAGCATGCATAGAAGTGATGCAGCAAATTGATTTTCCCTGGAACAGGAAGGAGATACAATCTTTTAATGGTAAGATTTTTACGCCACTTTGTACCTAATCTTGTTGAACACCTAAGAGAGTTTACAAACATGCTTAAGAAGGAAAGCCAAGTGAAGTGGATAGAAGAGGCTATAAAATATTTCAATTTAGTCAAATTGGCTCTTTCTTCAGCTCCGGTTCTAATCAGCCTGGATTACACTCAAGATTTTATATTGTTTTCATTTGCTTCAGAGCATACTATGGCAACTGTATTAATGCAGAAAAGAGATCAGCATGAAAGACCAATTGCTTTCTTCAACTGAACTATAAGAGATGCAGCTTTGAAGTACAACATCATTGAAAAGCAAGCCCTTGCACTTGTGAAAGCATTGAAAGATTTTCGGGTATATATTCTGCATTCTCATATTTTGGCTTATGTTCCTAATGCTATTGTCAACGATGTTTTGGTGAAAACAGATCCAGAAGGAAGATGAGGCAAGTGGATTGTAGCTTTGTTGGAGTACGATGTGGAAATAAAGCCCACAAAGCTTGTTAAAGGACAGGGATTGGCAAAGTTAATGGCTGAATCGAATTTGCATGCCTTAGAAATAAATCTGATCACTGTTATGTCTGATGAGAATGAGGAAGGTGCGTCAATACAGGTATCTGAAATGTTTGTCCTTTCTCTGTGGTATTCAGATATCATTTATGTGCTTCAGAATTTGTCACCACCACTTGGCATGGCTAGAAACAAAGGTAGAACTCTCAAGTTAAAGGCTGCTAAGTTTTGTATTTTGAATTCTGCACTTTATTGGAAAGATCCTGATGGTGTTTTGTTGAATTGTTTGGTGGAAGAAGAAGCAAAGCAGGTCATGGAGGATTTCCATAAAGGAGATTGTGGCGGTCACCTTTTTTGGAAAACAATAGCAAATAAAATTCTGAGAGCGGGATAATATTGGCCGACACTGTTTGCTGATGTTTATAAGGTTGTCAAGAGTTGTCATAAATGTTAGATTTTTGAAGGAAGGCAGAAATTACAGCCTTTGTTGCTTAAGCCCATTGAGGTGAGTGCCCCTTTTCAGCAGTGGGGGTTGGATTTCATTGGTGAAATTCATCCTACTTCTTCAGGTCAGCATAGGTGGATCCTCATGGCAACAGATTATTTCACGAAATGGATCAAATCAATTCCCACCAGATAGGCTATGGATGCAGTAATAATTTCATTCCTTGAGAATAACATTTTGTCTTGTTTTGGTTGCCTGAATAAGTTAATTACTGATAATGCAATAGCTTTCAAATCAAAAAAGATGATTGAGTTTTGTAACAAGTATAAAATCATTTTGGGACACTCAACTGCCTATCATCCGCAAGGAAACGGATTGGCAGAGTCTTCTAACAAATCTTTGGTCAACATCATCAAAACGTTGCTGGAAATAAACAAGAAGAGTTGGCATAAGAAGTTGGTTAATGCACTTTGGGCAGATTGAGTGAGTTAGAAGAAATCCATTGGTATGTACCCCTTTGAGCTAGTTTATGGATTTGATACAGTGTTTCCTACCTCTCTAGCAACTCCGATAGTCAAAATTCTTCAAGAATCTGGCAGTGAAGATGATCATATGGAGAGAAGACTAAATCAAATGATCCATTTGCAGCAGACAAGAGAAGAAGTTTTCCAAAACACATCCAAGTTGTAGGAGAAGATTAAGAAAATCTATGTCAGGAAAGCAAAGGCAGATGAATTCCAATTGGAGGGAAGTTGCGCTGACATGGGATGCAAGGAATGAGGAAAAGGGTAAGCACGGTAAGTTTGAAAATGTCTGGAAAGGTCCCTATAAAATTGCTGCATATCGGGGTTAGAATGCTTTTCTTCTGAAGGAGATGAATGGGGAAGATTGTCCCAGAGGGCCGGTCAATGGTCGGCTAGTCAAATGGTACCATTTCTGAGAAGTTTTCTGATGTTTACATTGTCATTGTACATACCGTTTTATTTCAATTTCATTGCAAGTGTGTACTGTGGTCTTTCTTCATTTTGGGGCCCGAAGTGAAGGCTATAATTCTGAAGAATGATTTTCAGTTTTGGTTTGAGTTTTTCAAGTCAATCTTTGAGTCATTTAAATTTCAGAATTGAGTCAGTTTGCGTGAAGTTTCAGTTAATAAATTGAGTCAAAAGTCTTGTGTGGATTTCTTGAAATAATGGACTCCATAGCCCAATGGATGAAGGCACTACCTACTCTCCTGGAAATCTATACTTCTTGGCACATCCAAGGAGCTACCATCCCCATTGGAGCCAATGTTAGAGTCGGTCTGTTCAGCCCTCCATCAAAGATCAAAACCTCTTTTGTTGCATTTCATTTTAGGTGTCTTATTCAGCTCGATCACTTGCATTCCATTAGGAGCATCGATCTTCTGATGGAAGGGTCTTGTCTCCATACTTTCTTCATGTTATTCACCTGCTGGTTGATGTTTGTTCATTAAAAACAAAGGCATATACAATCCTCTTTTTATTTAAAATTGCAAAAGGTTGTCTTTAGGGTTTCAGTGTCAAGTAGGTCTAGGGTTTCATTAGGGTTTTGTCAATAAATGCCTGAGAGTGTTCGGTAATTACCTGCAGGCCATGAGGGTGTTTAATCATCAATAAATTTTGTTAATAAGTGTTCGAAATGTGTCTTTCCTAAAAACTCTATTTTGAGGAAAAAATATAGTATTTAGCTCCTATTGTACCAAAAGAATGTAAATTTTGTTTTCTTCATTGCAGATCCCTTCATCTACACCCTGGATTCTTTCCTTAGCCTAAGAAGCTCGGACAGCTGCAAAATTAAGCAAAGTTCAGGCTATTAAATCATCATAAAGTGAAAAAGCAGTGAAAAAGTCCAAAAACAGAGGTTGAAATAAAATTTATTTTCAAAACATTGTAAAAGTGGGTTTCATGAGCCAAAATTTCAAAATCTCTTTGTCTATAAGCTATTCCTTCATGTCACAAGCTCATTTGCAAAAGAGAAGCAAGAGTGAGCAAATTTGAGGAGCAAGTGAGAAATTGGGTGAAATTGGGAGAAAATCGGCCAGTGCGGCGCACTGGGTAGGAGGCGCAGCACACTCATCCAATGCGGCGCATTGGGCCTCAGAACCCAGTGCCAATTAACACAGGCGCGGCACACTGGGAAGACACGTCGCATTGGGCATGCTGCGCAGTGCACACAGCAAAAGGCCTGAAACTGCTAAGAATTGTTCCAAATTTCCAACAATTCACATGAATTTTCCAGGTAGAGCCTCCATCTTTGTGTTTCATCCAATTTTGTGCTAGGGTATGGTGATTGATGGATGGTAATGGTTAAACAAAAACATCAAACCCTACCTCTTAAATTACCTCAAGGAAACTTACTGCTAAGGGTTCAAAATCATTGTTTTGTCACCAATTTCACTCCCTCATCCCATTTGTCCCTTGTTTTCATCATTCCCTAAGTTTACCTATCCCCCTAAGCTCATTAATTCCTTCTCCCAAATTCCCTTTCCCAAATTCTCAAATCCGAAACCTCAAACCCTAACCCTATGCAAAAATTCCTAACCCTATACATAAATTCCCAAACCCTCCCATATTTTCCTAACTGAATCTATCCCAACAATCCCTAATCCCTCGCTGCTTTCCCCTCCCTTTGCAGCCCCTCGTTTCACTGTTTTTTCCCTTAGTGGCAGAGGTCAAGCAAATCACCAAAAAGCAGTCCAACACATTTTTCATACATCAACATCTTTTTCTCCAAGGCAGTTTGTTTAGAAGCAGTTATGGCATCCAATCATTCATCTGATTATGAAGTGGAGACCCAAAGTGACTCACCCATGGAGGGATATGCACCCCGGAGGCATCATAAAGGTTGCAAACACATTAGAGAACAACCAACCACCCTTTCTGAATTACAGACCTGCCCTCTTGCCATCTCTTGTTTCCAGCATCAGTCATGTTATGAGTTTTGTGAGAAGGTTGCTAATATTCAATTTCATCATGAGTTGGCTCGCTTGTTTGTACTACATTTACATGGCTATCAAGCCACTCTAGCGGGTGTCACTTTCACACTTACACCAGAGTCCATTTCATTAGAAATCGGCATACCTAATATTGGAGAGCCATGGAGCAAGAGGCAGAAGATTGACCGGCAACATTATGAACCATATATTATGCCAGGTTTCTTGAGGCAGCTCAAGAGAGCTTTTCCTTTCTGGTGCCTCAGAGATGAATATGCTCCACTATTGAAATTAATCATGAAGTATTTCAGGTGTGAGGAGTGGTTCTCCCGCTTGTATGCTTATCACATTCGACTGCTGATGCATTTTACCCGGGTACGGATGATGAACATTCCTTATTTCATATGCCAAAACATAGAAAGGATGACCACCCTTGTGTAGCACAAGACCCCTCAACAGCAGTTCAACAGTATTTTCCATTTTGCTCTTATCAAAATTTTGGTTGTTCATCAGCTTGGATTACAGGGCATCACTTGGGATGAGTTCATCTCTCGTGAGTTTTTTAGAGCTTCACAGGGACCTTCAGAGGCTGGGCATGAGACAGGTGGACCTTCTCATCAGCATGAAGGCCATGATACACACACTGCTACTATACCAGTTTTCGTTACTTATCAGAAGGGCACCAGGCAGTTGTTCGCGGCAGCAAAGCGAGTGTTATCTCCACCTGGGGTGGAAGGGAACTCGCTTCTGACATCAACACCACAGGTTCAGTATAAAGGCAAGAGGCCAATGCAGGATGAGGGGCCTTCAGGTGAACAAGAGACTGACTTCATTCTCATTCAGGATGATGATATAGATGTAGGCCCGCAAAGCGTCAATTTTAAGGAAAACATACAGGAACAACAGGTGGATATTGAGGCCTTGTCACACAACTTGGAGAGGGCTGAGTGTGTCATTAAATATTTGAAACAAAGGAACAAGCAGCTTTAAGATCAGCAAGCAATCATGGATTTACAAAACCTCCAGGAGAATCGCCAAGCTGCCCAAAGAATGAGGATTGAATTCACTTCATTGGAGCAAGAGATCAATGATGATCGAGAGTCTTAGCTTGAAAGAGCCAACATCCACTTAGAGAGACTACTGAACAAGGCCTACAAGGAGAAGGCATTGCTGAGACACATGGCTTTTCATTACATGGCAAGGAATAAAATTTGCAAAGCACGAATAAGGAATTTAAAGGGAAAACTAAAGAAGGTAACAAAGAAGCAAAAGAGGCAAAAGGAGCTTGATCATCTTCAGATATTGGGCAAAGCCTTTTTGGCCCATCATATCTCTTGATAGAGAAAGTGCAACCCAAATTTCAAGGAATTTGGAGAAATTTTTGCATTTTGAAAATTTTTTGCAATAAAAAATAGGGTTTTCCTCCCTGTGCGCCGTGCCACGTGGCGCTCACTTTTGCTAGAGGTCACCAAATCCAAAACACTTTGCATTTCTAGATTTTGCATGAAACTCTATGCTTTCTTGTCCATGGCCAAGAGAATTGGGCAGGTTTTGATCCCTCAAGAGCTCAAAAACACTCAAAAAATGACCTCACTGCCCCTATTTTGACACACAGGAAGAGGTCTTGGGAGATTGGACTTTGACAAGGAAAATGAAGACAAAATTCAAAAATTCCACTTAGGTTGGAAACTAGACAAGCAAGGCTTTCCAACGAGCTATCATGAGCTCAATTTGGACTCTGGGAAGGGCCTCAAATTCAGCTCCAAAGTGGCGCGACACATAGAGAATTAGGCGCGGCACATATAAGAAAAATTGCCAGTTTGACTCAGTTTTCCACTGTTTTTCGCCTATTTTTGCCTAGTTTGACTTTTTTACTTTCCTAATGGCAATTTTATGATGTAATTTGATAAACATTGAGGGATCATGATGCGAATATGCTATATTTTTACTTGTATAGGTATATTCATCAGTTTAGAGGTTGTTTGAAACTGAATGAATCAGTTTCCTTGTTTCTAGAGGCAAGCTGTTATGATTCCTAGATTCCAGTTCTTAGTTTAGGATCAGTTGGATCAACTCCTAAACACGTGAGCTCGACCCCTAGAGGCAAGGAAGAGCTATGTTTGTTTATATTATGTTTTTTTCAGTCATTAGCATGGTTGGACTCTAGAGAAAAGATTGAGCTTCATTGTACATTCACATAAGTTTTTGGCTAAGGAATTGAGACCAGGATTTGCAGTATTCTTTGGGATCCTTGTGGCATTTATTTTGGTACAGTGATTTCTTATGTCTTTGTGATTTTACTCATGTGTTTAATGTGTCATTTCTTTTTATTTCTTCTCAGCTAATCAAACAAGAGTGCAAGTAGAATACATTGAGAAGTGCAGTGCTCTATTTGAAGTTTGCTTTAGTCTTTTAATGGTTTCCACTGTTTGGAGATGATCCATGGTTTCCCTTGCCCTCTTCAACTCCTCCTCGGTCTGATCCATCCACCTCACTTGATTTACAGTGCCAAATATAGTTGCCTACCTTGCCCCATTGAAATCCCTGCAAGACTGTGCCTCATTCCCCGCACCCAAAATCTACCTTTCCCATAGAGCCCATAAAAACACCATTTTATCAAACTCTTTTACATCTATGTCTAGCTTAATATTAGTAGCTATTTCAGTCATCTCAAGACCTTAGTGATCATAATTAGCTGAGATTGACCCAAAGAGAGCCCTCTCCTGTCCTCGTAGGGCTAGCTATGAGGCTGAGCGTGGTTTGATGTGGACCTAGAAGCTTACCTTTTCAGCCTGAGGTAAATCTAGGCTCTAACACCCATCATCAAGCATTAGTAAAGTTTTCCTTCGATTCAGCCATGGTGTCTAGGAAGGATTTTCAAATTTGGTATTTAGTATTAAAACGGGATAAGGCCCACGAAGAAAAAAAGAAACATTATAAATTCCAATGAATGTGGCTTGGACCATTCCAAATTGTTGAAACCATAGGTCCGTGAACTTTCATGTTGCAAGATTTAGCGGGGAAAAGGGAATCCTTACCTGTTAATGGACAGGTTCTTAAAAAATACTTTCCATAGAAGATGACCTCTTCTATTTTTGTAAATTATTGTTTATAGCTTTATTTTGATAATAAAATAGGTTGTAAATGGTTATCTTTGGAATTCACAAAAAAAAGGATTAGCGTTTCTTTTAGATTTTGTTTGTTCACTTGTATAAATAGAATTGATTTGGAAAATCAATTATTATTATTGAAAGATACAATCAAATTCTATAAGCCTGAACATGTTACTAGTTTCATCCTTACAAATTTTGATAAAAAGCAACCTCTAGTGGGAATTTGTTTTATATCAGTCAATGAAAAGTATCAATAACAAAACAAAAGTTCTCTGTGGAAAATTTGTTTCCAAAAAACTCTATAATTGTCGCCCAGAGCTATTCTTAAGGAACCAATGACTTCCTCCCCACCTAGGGAATTACGCGTTTCAAAGAGGAGTCCAATGATACACTATAGACTTAAAGAATAAGAGGTCTCATCACGAGCCGACTTATCATGATCATAGATATTATAACTTGCTGACATTGCCAAAACTGCATATCAAAATAGGGCAATGGCTCAAGATTATTGCAATCAAAAGACAAGGGGTCTCATCACGAGCTAGCTTGTTCAGGAAAGTTATAAATCAAGTGAATGGCATTGTCAGAATTTGGCTACCAAACCAAGACATTTTTCTTTAAGGACTAAAAGAAAACAAAAAACAATAAGTGTAGATATGGATTTATCTTTGAAAATTGTACATTTATCTAAGTAGGATACAGGATCATTGTTGGGCAATAGGTAACCCTGTTGAGGCTATGAATGCTTGTTGGCAGCAGAGGCTCTACCTACAACAAATGAGCATATTTTAAACTAATCCAAAACGATTTCTTTGTTTTTATCTTTATAAAACCAAGTAGTGACTGATGTAAATACAATGACTAGCTTTGGGAAAAAAATGAGCAGAATTAGCACGGAAGAAACAAACTACCATTAATGGCTAAAATTATTATGCACTTTCTATATTTCTATAATAATGTTCAATTTCCTAGAAAACTTTTATGTTTTGGAAGTTTTAGAAAAATCAAAAGATAATCAGAGATAACTGGTTCTTCCTAGTGAATCACCAATTGTTGTGGCCAGCAACAACCCCCCCTTTTATTTTAGTATTAGTAATAAGACTAAATAAATAGGGACCCTTCTAAAAAATAAAAATTATCACTTATATTTCCTTTTGAATAAAATACACTATCATAAACTTAGGAAAACACCCGCAAGACCCCAAAAAAATTAAGTTTTATGATAAGTCTTGAATAAAATTGTTCTCTTAACAATAAAACATCGCATCACAAAAGGTAATAAAGGACACCATATAAGAAAACTTTTGAAATTGCGAAAACACGATGCAATATCGCGCGCCTGAAAGACTCATCGCACATCGCAGATTTTATATGCCTCAAATATCACTTACAATGAAATATCCTGATCCTGCGATATGCAATAAAGCATTTTACAAATCGCATCTCACTATCACGTAAGGAAATAAATGATTATTAATGAAAAGAATTAGCGATATTGCGAAGCAAATCGCAAAATCACACATCGCAGATCAGTAGGGCTCATTATGTAATGAAATATTCTCGTAATCTGATACCAAGTTATGGGTATTAATGTCAATTTAGTGGTTTATTGATGGTCATTTATGAGATAAGATTTAGATCTGATCGAAAGGTTATTTCATGTAGGGTGATATATTTGACATGATTTCAGAATTAAAAGCTTTCCGATCACCTTATCGCTTACCATTATTCTTTCTTTAAGTGTAAACTTACAGGAGCGGCAAGTAGAATAATATACGCAGCAGTGTTCAGAGCGTAATGGGAAAGAAGGGAAAAGCTTTGGTTGCTGAGGACAAGGAAATGATGCCCTTATTCACAGACACCACCTGTACTAGAGATGCTGGCATATCCACTTGGGAAGGCATGTACAGTCTGCTCGAAGACGAAACCCCAGATTTATGGAAGCTAAAGCAGCAACAGACTCATGCGGGTCATCTAAAGCATCAATTACTGAACATGCATGTTAATTCCTCCATCGAATAGCAGCAAGAACTAAAATACTTCCATATATAGACATGGTTAAGTGGGTATTGGACAATGCTGATATAACAGATAGAAAATTCAAGTCACAAAGCTAGGAGCTCATTGAGTCATTCACTCCACAGGATTTAAGGTTGATGTATCATTTACCAGAGCCACAGGAAAGCTATAACAAATAGTTCATGGAGAAGTTCGCCAAAGAAAATGAAGATTTTGTAGAGTGCACCAAGAACTGGTCAACAAGGGAAGAGCCATTGAAAAAGGACAAACATGGTATGTACAGTACCGGTTCCCTCTCCTCCCCGTATTTTTATGTTGTTGCTATGCTATGTAGACTATTTGGAAGACCTGACATCAACAATTTTTCATTTGAGTGACTACCCCTATTAGATGCAGCCACTAATGCCACTATTATGGACTAGGCTTAGATATTCTCTGATAATTTAGCTTCGGCCATCTGGAACTACGGGTCTAAAAGAACTACCTCTCAAAGGATTTACCCTCCGTTCTTTTTAGCTGCTTACATTATGGATGCAATCTGTTTTGTTTCCAAATTTCCTTTAATAGGTTGGAAGTGGAATGTAAAGAATCCCTTGCCTATTCACATTTACCATAAAGAATTGTGAAATTCCAAGTTTATTCTGTATTTTTATAGAATTTGTCATGGAGTCATGTTACCTTTTTACCGAATGTTGTATAATAAGGATGCCCCAAGATTTTCCACTGAAGCGGAAGTTGATATCCTCTCGGTCAGAAGATGGTTTGGGGAAGAGTTTTTCACTTATGTCAGAGTATTTGGAAGCATTGCTTCCCCCCATGTGTTGCCCTTGTATGTACCTGATAAGTTATTGGCTCGAGAAATTGCCTACCAGACCTGCGGGTTAGGAGGAATGAGCAAAGAATTGAAAGACAAGAAGAAAGACATCTGGCCGCAATTTCCTGTGGCCTGTGGGGCTTTTTCACTATTTGATCTAGGTCATGCATTCAAAGAAGTAAACAACATACTAATTCTATGACTGTTTAAATTTCCACGGAGACAATTTGACCCCTACGATATCATTAAAAATTTTACTATGGCTATCAAGATAAAAGTATTTTCTAAAGAAGATGATCTATTTGATGATATGTTCTAGCAGAAGAGTACACTGAAAGATGTTTTGAATATGGCTCAAATTTAATTTCCCCTAGCAGATTTCCAATAATTCAAACTGTACAGAGAAAGGAGACTAGCAAACATTCCCTTAGATAAGTTACACTTAGAACCAATAAGGGAGCCAACTCCCAGTATCAGTTTACGTGGAAGTCCGGATACAGACAAGTCCAGGTCTATGTCTCGGAAATAATCACCAGAACACTCTAAACGGTCTGAAAGTGACCATAATAAAAGTGAAGGGTCAGTTAGAGATGCTGCCCAATCTAAGGAGTGTCCAGAGCAACAGGTCTTGACTACACCACAGGTAAAGGTTCCCCCTCCCCTCATCTAGAAACCAAAACCAGTGAGAACAGAGCTGGATAAAGAATGGGAAACATTCAATGAATTGATTAATGCCGAGGAGCAGAACATGAATACCCTAAGAGTACAGTACAGACAATGATAGATATGATAGTGGATACAATCAGCAATGCTCCAGAAACAGAGCATATTCCAATAACCCCATCATCTGAGATCATGTTGATGATAGAGGAGATTCCTTCTCTAGATGTATTTTATAGTCCGTAGCACAAGGCAGTGGTAAGAAGGCAAGGAAAGAAACAAAAATTGGACAGCGTGCTCTCACCTTAGGCAAAGTAGCTAGACATCCTTTAGTGAGACCCTACCACTAATCCTACTAAAAATATGACTACGTTATCCCAGATCGCAGGAGCCTATGCTTCTGCTACCATTGATAAAGCATTCGAAGTACAACAACTACTTAAGGATAGAGAGGAACAAATCCAAATTTTGCATCAACAACTACAGTAGGCCAGTGCCAACAGAGAAGAAGAGGAGAAATTGGAAAAATTACAACAAGATTTTCAACAGATGCAGCTTGGGTATCAGAGAAATTTAACCAAAAAATAAAATCAATTATAGGCTATGCTAGAATAACATAAAGACGACCGCAAAATCACAGAATTTATCTCAGAAGCCCTTGCCTGAAATGACCAATTTTTGCAACAGCAAGAGGCACTATGCCAAAGAATATCGCAATGGAGTTCCCATTGTGAGATGAGCGATAAAATTACAAGTCAAGTCGTAGATTTGCGACATGACTATGATTTAATTGACAAAAGGATTTCTGATTATTTGATTTGGCAGGAATCAGAGGAAGGAAAGAAAGCAGACACACTCAGAATTAATGAAGCCCACAAAGAAATGCTTTTCAATAAGTGGGACGCACAGATTAAAAAGGCAGAACAGGCAGTGGAAGAAGCAGTGACTACATCAAACAACGTCATTAACTGTGTCAATGAAAACCTGCGTAGAGAAAACCTCATATCGGAGACCGCACCGAGATTCCTCCCAAAGGTACAGCAACTACAGATAAGCTGGAGACAAAAAGCTAAGGGAAAGGCAGAGTCCATCAAGAAGTTAACTAAGTTGAATTGGGACACTTACTGGCAGTACTTGGTTAAACCACATAGTCAATGTATGACTCTCAAATGCCTTACAAACTCTGCCAAGAAGATAGCGCCAGCACTGGCCGATTCTATTTTCGCAGGGCAACTAAAATCAGAGGTCGGCCAACTGACACTCCTCAAGCCGATGCTGAATGCTTGTGATATTATAGACTAGATACATAGATAGTTAATTTCCAGATACAATTTTAGTTTTATTTTTGATTTATTTTTTCCATAGATGAGGAAAGTCATTTAAACCTCCCCCTATATTTTTGTAATAAATTATTTTTAGGATTTATTTAGCAATATTTAAACCCCTCTCATGCAGTTAGAGAGGGGTCTTGAAATTTGTCAAAAACATTTCCTCAGAACATGCACTTTTGCACCCTCTGAGGAGGTTTTGTTGAATGAATGGAACGAGATTTATTGATATTTGTGTTTAATGTCTGTTACTGAAATGCACTTTTTTACTCTTAGTAGATAATGAATTAGAAGGAGATAAATCTATATTGCTGAAGCTCATGAGTAGAACTTGTTATCAATGGTACTTTTATCTCTTAATAATTTTTGCTTATGTGTCAAAGTAATATTTTATGTTCAATTATTTATATATGAAGGCGTGAATGCTTGATTTATCATTTGGCACTTTTGTATGGTGGTGACTATTCTATTTGTGCTTTAATGTATGAATGACTTATGATGCAATACACGTCTCACAATTGTTTCGGCTAATTTCTTATATGAAACAATTTATTTTTAACGAATTCCTTTCTAGCAACAATTGAATGATATTTATTACCAATTGTTGTTAGAAATTATTTTAGATCGCATAAATGAAAAGTTAAATCCCGGGTTAGTTTTAGAATTAGATATTTCTATTCATTGGAATAAAATTGCATGTTTTAAATTAGACTTAGATTAAAAGCATTTTACTTAGAAATCTTTAGGAAAGGAAATATCAATTCTCATCATCATACACAAATTGGGAAACTGGTCCCATTATCCTCAGTCGTACCCACCATCCCAAATGAAAAAGGAGCTGCTTTTAAGGTCCGGACTGGGTGGGTATCCCCCTTGTTGTAGACCTAATTTTCGGGGCTTCAACGGAACTTAGCGCAACATATATATAGGTCTAGGCTAGTGACGTGTTCCGACATCGTTAAAACTAGTGGCTATCATTTTCATTAAAGGTTGGGTGATTCCTCGTCCTTGATACGACAAGTGCTAGCATGGACTTGTGCTTCCTGTACCCTCACATATATATTGGGAGACCATAATAGGCTTAAATCCTTTATCCATAGGAAACCAAGACTACCGCCTTATTGATCGCAATGCACTAAACATAGCATTCGGGAAGATTCACTGTCATACAGAAGTCCTTGGTAATTTCTTTTTAATTTACCACCAAGGTGTATATTGTAGTTTTGCGATTGGTTTGGTAATCCCTTTTTCTAGATTTTCCAGAGTAGTCATTTTCGTTCCTTTTCGACTCTCTAAAAGAAAAGGTCCATCTGAGTACTTGTCCTTTCAGGCTCATTAAAATCGAAGGAGACTAGAGTCATCTATAGCTTTTTCTCGACTCTTAAAAACTGAAAAAGAAAATTTGTGTCCAAATGTCTTTAAAATTAATTGACTGCGAATAACATCCCTATTCCTTAGTGGATATTACATTGAAGCATATGGTGACAAATCTAGAGTCCACCGATCAAGGAATCTGTCTTGATGGGAATCCTAGTCCTTTTCCTTCCTTCAGAAAAATTAGTGCTCCTTATATGGCTACATTGTCCATTCCGGGATTTACCATTGGCCTACCAGTATGCCTCTTGTCAACCTCTTTGGTTCAAAATGTTGAGATTTCTCCGCAATCAAGTACACCTCCAACTGGACAAAATCAACCTCCAGTTGATCCTGAAGTTGACCCTTTGCCTTCTTCCTTGTTTGTTTCTTCCTCCCCTTCTTCCTCTTCACCTGGTGAAAGTGTTGGTACTAGTAACCAGGTGGCTAAGAAGAATAAGAAGGGGAAGAAGAAGAAGAAGAAGAAGCCAATTTAGCAAGGGGGCAACCAAGCAACCATTGCTTTGAATGCAACATCTGATGAAAATCCATTCATTAATCCTCACAAAGTCAAATATCCACCCATAGTGTGTACATGAGACCATTTTCATCGAAATTGTATTTATTTTCCTTAGATCTTGAAAGGATGGTCTTCCTGTTCACACCATCTCATGTCATCAACCTGTAGAGATCATGTTGGTAATACACCATCAGCTAGTGATAGTAAAGTTCATGCACAGAAGGGAAAAGTCAAGCTTCCATGTAGGTTATGTGAAGGTATACACCCCTTTCACCTTTGTCCCTATTTGGATGAAGCCAAAAGAGTGTTGGATAACCATCCTGCTTCACCGCAACGACTTCCCTCTGGTTACAGGAAATTCTCCCTGAATCCTTCACTAGGTGATGAACCAACTGACTTAAATCAACTGTCGGTAGAAATCACTCTCTCTGAAAGTGAATCCTATGATTCTATACCCAACCAAAATCAATAGGTTGAGGTAACAGTTGACCAAATTTCACCTTCAGCTAATCGTACCTTTCCCGAAGGGAGTAAAAATGATACCGCTTAAGTTCTTTTTATTACTTTGGATTCTAACGACCTTGGGGGAAATCTGCCTATTCCATCAAGATAGGAGGAAAATCCTCCAGTTCTCATAACTCAAGGGGTTAATTCTCTCATTTCTTTGGCACCCCCTCCAAGTAGTCTATTCTCTTCATTTGATTGGAATTGACTGGCAGGATCCCGCCTTCCTTCTTATGTGCCTTTCCAGATCATAGTACAAGTTTGTAAAATGATTGGGTTTGGCACTATTATAGATGAAGGTGCATCAGTAAGTATCCTTTCCTCAACTGCTTGGAAAGCGCTTGGTTCACCACAGCTTGTCCCTGGTACACATAATCTTTTAGGCTTTTACAAAGGAACCAGTCGACCATTAGGGATCCTTCCTAAGTTACCTATTACTTTAGGAGGGAAAAAAATTATCTAAATGTGATGGTAGTCCCAGGCTCTTTAGATTATAATTTACTTCTTGGGCATGACTATGTTTATCACATGGAACCTATTGTTTCAACATTATTTCGAGTAATTTGTTTCCTGCATGAAGGCAGAATTGTCGCCATTGATCAACTTTCTTTTCCCGATCCAAATATAGCTCCTAGTAAACCATCATCCCTAAATATTACATTTGTACCAATGGTATCATCCTTGCCATAGATTAATTATGTGGCAACCTGTTCCATACCTACATCGACTGATGATCAATTTAGTGATGTTGTACATTATGTACTGGGGGCATTGGAACAAGATCTCTCCTTCATGACCTCTTATGAGTTGTGATAGGAATTCGAGGACAGTTTGCTATGTTGTGTCAACCTCGATTAAAAATGAAACAAGGAATACGAGGAGAGTTCGTTATCTTGTGTCAACCTCATTAAAAAATGAAACCAAGGATGTGAGCATAATTCCTTGTCTTGTGTCAAGCTTATTTAAAAATGAAACAAGGTCCCAAATTCAAAGTCAAGTCTCTGATTAGATCTCGTAAAACCTCAGTCGAGTCTTTCACTTGATCTCGTAAAAGAACCTTCATTCCACCCACTTGATAGCCATGAGTAGTCTACTTAGGTGAATATATGAAGCTTTGGGGGCATGCACCTAGTAGTAAAGATAATTTTCCCTGTAGGTTACATGACGCCATTCACCTTTGTCTATCTGGACGAAGCCAAAAGAGGTGTTGGATAATCATCTTACTTCACTGCAGCAATTTCCATCTGGTTACAGAAGACTGTCCTTTTCATCATGCTGGGGGCATGTAAACCATTTTCAAGCATAATTTTTCATTTTGAGCTTGTGTAAAAATGAAACTGAATCCAACCATAGTTCCCTATCATTCATGCTTGTCTAAAAATGAACCCATTTTGAAATTTTCCCTATTTCCCTGTAGGTTACGTAAAGTTGTTCACCTTTGTCTATCTAGATAGAGCCAAACAGGTGTTGGATAACCATCTTTCTTCACCACAGCGACTTCCATCTGGTTACAGGAGACTCTCCCTTTCATCATGTTGGGGGCATGCAAACCATTATCCAAGCATAGTTTTTTGTTTCAAGTTTGTGTAAACATGAAACTAAAACCAAACATAGTTCCCTATGGTTCAAGCTTGTCTAAAAATGAACCCATTTTCAATTTTTAACCCTTGTGATTTTTATTCTGTCAGCCTTTTGAGCCTTGGTTGTTTTCATCTCGTCACCACCATCTCTTTGGTCGATCATATGCTTCCACTTGGTTGTTTTACCCTTTTCGAGTAATAGCTGCAATGAGTGGACTTATTAGCCAAGCCTCTTCACATAAATCAACATGTTTTGAGAAGTTCCAACATCACCGGAACCAGTTGCTGCCCTAGAAACCACTCATTCCTCAAAGCAGAGTCCTCTTTAAACCCTTTTCAGACTCATTAAACATGAAAATATTGTCGAGCGTTTGTCCTTTCCAACTTGTTAAAGTATTGGAAATGTCATCCCTCCTGTATTGTTTTATCCTTTTTCGAACCTGAGGGATTACTCTACGAAAAAGAACTTATGGAGTTTTATTTTCGTCCCTTTTCATACTCTCTAAACATGAAAAGGACTAAGTTATCCTTGTCACTAGACTCGTTAAAATATTAAATAGAGACAGGTTTTCCCGAAGGGCGATTATAGAACAAGCATATGTTATCCTCCTCAAGCTTGACAAAAATAAAGAGGTACCGGTCAGTAATGACTGAGGAAAAAGGGAAAAAGCTTGAAGAATTTATGGTAGCAAGTCACTCTTGAACATGACACTTTCACTTCATCTCCATTATTGAATTGGTTTGAGTTATTCCATTCACCGATCATCATACCATTGGTCTATCATACCATCCATGTTTTGGGGTTAACGCTAACAATTCATCTCAGTGTTGCCGACATGTTTAAGAGAAGTCATTCAATTGAGAAATCACCATCCAGTTATTGTCTCATACATTGCAATACCTCCTACCTTCATTTTTTCATGACCACCATTCCTGAACCTTGTGTCGTCAGTTCATTTTCATCTCCAGAAATCATTTGCTTTATTTCATAGGTGTGGGATACATCAAGGCTCTCCTACGACGAGTCGCTTCTTGTCAACATCAGCTCATTATCCAAGAAGTTGACTTAGAAACAACCATTTCAGTGCTTTGAAGCTTGCATACATCAATGGCAAGTTTCTCACTTTCGGTGACAGGTTGACATCAATGGCCTTTGACTGAACGATTTTGCATGGTGTTCGACATCGGATCATGTATTCACACCACATGAATTGTACTATAGTAACTTGAGGATCATTATCATTATCAGTGATCCCTCTCGTGTCTGTTAACATCTCACATCATTGGTTGGTAATCAGGCAATGTATTTCCATGTTCGACTTCAGAACATCTCTTCACATGGATTGACTTGTACATCGAGCGAAGATTGAACAAGTTTGAAGACCCCGGATCTAGTTTCATCCATCTAGACTGCGATATATTTAGGGATATAAAAACATCAAATGTACAAAAGCTCTGCACAGATGGTCATCCTAATCATGGATGATGACTCTATATCTGAAGAATCACCAATCTGTATCTGTAGATGACTATGTAACCCATGTACATGAAATGAAATTTATAAAGCTGAGCATGAGAATGCCCCACTTAGCTAGATCATGAAAATTATATTATGATGAGGTATTGTATTGTAATTTATGTAGGTCACTTTCCAGTTCGAAACTTCAGATCCTCATGATAAAGCATTTCGCCCGACATGAATCTTTATGGCCTCATGCTTTAGGGGGCAACTGTTATAGACATATTTGGGCACATCAACCCCAAACTTATATGTAAATGTATTAGGGCTCATCAACCCCTAAAAGAGTTGTTTCATACCCTAAAGCAACATAGTCATCTGAATACATCATTCCCCAAAAGTTCCATCTAAGAAACCATCTAGAAATTGCCTAAATTGAACCATACTGACTGCTCCACTCACAAAGTGTGATGCATACTGAGTGGTACACTGCCAGGGTGTGATGCATACTATTTAGGCCTTCTATAGGGTGCAATGGGCAAAGATGGACAGATGTTTGGGACTGTTTGTTAGTTGGTTTCTCATGGAATCTTCTAGAAACTTCTCTTGTGCCACTTGCCTCTCTGAATTCAGCCAAGGATGAATAAGGGATCTAGGAAACCATCTCCAATCCCTTCTCTTTTCGAACCAATTGTAACAAGTGGAATGACACTAATCCAACCCCATGGATGACTCACACCCTTGCAAACATCTATAAATGGATCTCCAATCCAAGAGATCAGGAGGCTAGAATGTTGTGAATTGCAAGTAAGTGTTAATAGTTTGTAATTGAGGAGAGAGCATTGTATTCTTCTTGGAGTGATCTTGCTATTTCATGAGGTGAAGAAGGATTGAAGCTGGGAGGATGGTGTTGGATCAGACAACTAGGTTGTAATTCTCCTTTCTATTAATAAAGCTCTTCAATTTTTCTCCCATATGATTGTGCAATTGTGAATGTTATCATTTGTGAATGCTATCATTTGTTCATTATATATCTGATTCTGTAATGTTTATGTTGTAATAGATCACAATTCTTTGATGGTTCTTTGTTGCTGTACTTGTGTAGGTACTCTCCAAGCATGTTAAGTATGGGGAGGAGTTGCAGGATCTGCCAGAGGAGAGAGAGATCAAGCAATGGATTAAGCGGAAGTTTCAGGTTGGTTCCACTATCTTTCTCTTATTTGTTACACATAGGAAAAATCATTGAATTGCTTTAAACTATTGTTTCTAGGGTAGCTGCCAAACCTAGAAGGCTATAATTCTTTAGGAATACTAGTTTTCCCAGAAACAGACACACACCAACAAAACTGTCAACCACTAGCCCTTTTAGAAATGACTTACAAGCATATCGCAGTCTCACCTGAAGCGTTTATGGGAGGCTGCAGAACCATGTTTCTGCAACTAGAGGGATATGCGCGCTATTGCATCCATGTATTTACTTTGGTTTTCTACCTTCCTGCAACTTCATGTACATAGATAACTTCACACCAGCGATTAAATTTATAGAATTACCCTTATCGCATCAAATAATAGAAAATGGTATAACATGTATTCTTTCACGCAATTTAGTAAAAAACATGCATAGAAATAATAACAAAAACAGAGAAAGAACACAGAAAGATACACAATATTTCTACAAACTTCTTCTTTATTAATACGTATCTTGAATAAATATACTTCAACATGCGCACCCAGTTCTAGGTGGTCTATGCACTCAGCTGCAGAGTCTTCCGGGCCTCTACGCACTTAGCTATGGAACGTTCCCCAAAATACAGACTCAAAAATAGAGAATACAATTCATTTATGATCTTCTATGATTGATTCTTGATTCTATTACAAATAATTACATATCCTTATATACATTACATCATTACAAAAATAATAGTCCATATACCATGGATTCAACAAAACCATGACTAAAGCCCCTAAAGCCCTAAATCCCCTAAAAAATCACATGATGAATAAAACTTCACTAGCTCTGCATGCTCCACTCCTCGAAATGAAGGGCCTTTCACCAAAAACTTGGACCAAGTTGAACTTCACCCAACATGCCCCCAACACTCACACGTGACTTGTCTCGAGTCACTCAACTTCGGTTCCCTTTCTCTTTAGTGAAATTACATTGTATACTACATTATACTGCTGGACTATCTTTGCCATTTGTTTCTCCTATTTGCACATCTCCTCTAGAAATGCCTCTGTGCTTGGGCCAACCACTTTCTGTAGTATCTTTGCCTTTCTTTTCTTAAATTCTTTGAGCCTATTGTCCTTCCATGGTTATGTATGTTCTTGTAATGTATGCTCCTTTCTCTGAATCTCATCTATCTACTTTTGGAATTTCTTCCCTTTAGTAATGTTGGTGAGTCATTGCAAGACTGGTAAGGTCTTTATAGCTGCTAGGATCTCATCACACTACTTTTGCTTCACCTGTAGTTCTTCCTTGATTTTTTGAATGTTTGGATCCTCTTGCGGTGAGGTTGAAATCTTCATCGTGTAATCCAATAGCTTCCTGCAATCCACCACTGTGTCAGAGATTCCTTTCAATGCTTCCTGTAAATATTTTTGTCTCTTCTCTTGTACTTCTGGGGTTGTGGCTAGCTGTAGCCTTATTTGCAGTTTCGATATCTTCACTTCATAGTCAATTTTGAGCTTCACCAATGTATTCTTCGATTCCTTTATCGTGAGGGTGAGCTTCACAACCGTTTTTGTTGGTGGTTCCTCATCACCGATCTTCACATCTAGGACTATGTTGTAACTCTCTTGGAAGGATTTTTCCAATTTCTCTTGTCGTTGAATTGCATCATCTCTATGCTTAAGCACCTCTTCTAGCTTCTTCTCCAGTGCAAATTTCTCCTTCTCCATTTGCATTGTCATTGTCGAGGTTTGCTGCTCCCACTCCTTCAACTTAGTTGTTAAACTTTTATCGAATTCATGCAACATTTGAATGAGAAGCGCAACAATATTTATGATGACATTCTTCCATACTTAAGCTCACTCTTTGTCCTCCAGTGAGTATCAGTGAGATGCCCTAGATGGAACCTGTACAATTCTAATGCCAAATTGCATTTCTATCTTTTGCTCTCCCTATAGTGACTGAGCTCTTTGTTATGGTTGTTTTTCTACTTGCGGAAATGCCTTCAGCTCCGTGATGCCTTTATGTACTTAATTCAATATCACTCTATATCGATCATCAATTTTATCCTAGGTCTCTGTTGTGATCTCCTTGACCTTCTCTTTGATCTCGTCGTTGTTGCCATCAGTGAGGACAAGCATTTCTATGCCCTTGCGCTTAACTCCCTTATACTATTTCCTTTTTCCTACTGCAGTTGTGTCTCTCCTTTTGACAATGAAAGTTGACTCCTCTGATACTCCTCCATCATTGAGGGGTTCCTCATTCTCCTACTCTGTTTCCTCTATTTCCACCTCTGCATCCTTTCCATTTGTACCTGCATCCTACGGGGTACCCTTCTATGTTCCAACTGATCCACCCAGTGGAGTCATCCATTCTTCTAGCCAGCATTGTACTAAGACAAGAAAATTGTCTTCAATCACTAAATATGGTAATGGGTGCCATGTCTCAGTTGGGTCCTTAGTCACCTTCACATAAGATCTGTGGAAGTCTTCTTTCAAATATGAAATGTGACAATATTGCTTGTACAAACTAGTGTTAGAAAATTATATATTACGGAGGAATGGAACACATAAAATATATTGCAAAAATATAAACAAAGAAAACACATAAAATAAGAGAGACACAGATACATGCGGTTCACCCAATTTGGGATACATCCACGGGAAACAGCTAGTCCTTCCTTTTATATTATCCAACAAAATGAAGAGATACAACCTACAATAGATCTACTGTATTTCCCTATTCTATCTCACTCAATGTCCTCTCTCTTTCTCGCTGTAAATACAGATCTGCATAAATGCAATACAATTCCCTCATATATAGAGAGGGGATGCCTTCTAGGGAAAAAAACCCTAAATTAAACATAACTTCTACCATCATATCTTCACCTAATGAATGACCCAGATTGATTACAAAAATTATTTTAACTTCAGGGGCACTGCCCCTAATCCCTAGCTAGGGCGGCTCCTAAAGATCACTTACACCCTGACTTGACCCCCCTTGCAGCGCAAATATTATGGGTGGCATTGCTACCACATTACGAACTGGGATCCAATGTGGTGATACCTTTGAATAAAGAAGATAATCAGGCTCCACACCCAACAACTAGGTGACAACCTTCAATGTTGATTCACCACCATGTGTAGATCCATTGCCATCACCACAAATAAAATCCTATTGTTGGTTGCGCATGTTGGATCCTTATGAAACTAGAGGGAGGCATACCTCATTGCCTCACAAGCATCCACCTCGATAGATGGAAACTGTGAGTCTTCTAGTTCTTTCCACACAATCAACGTGATGCGTATTAACAACCAAGCTTATTGGAATGGCTTCCCTTCTTCTTGTTCTTCCCTACAGTCTAGGAAAAATTATTTTCATATATAGGTAGCTTAGCTAAACTGGACACTTGCATTGCACTGCATAGCCAGAGATACTACCATTGCAGGCACCTCATTGGCCCTGCACTTCCTCATTATATTTCCTACCAAGATGTGCACAAAAAAGCACATTCCTTGGTCATCAATGGAGTTGATGTCATATCCCCATAAATTATTCACTAAGACAAACTTTTCCTTCATCATCTGTGCCATTTCCTTATCCTTATTCTTTCGCACAAATTCTTCTATAGGGTCATTTCCCTGATGAGGCAACACTGTGATTGTTTTGGTTAACATCTCATCAATTGGGATCCTCGTCCCTAGCTAAATGCATCCATCATGTACCAGTGTAAGGAGTTTCCACATACATATTGTACTAGTTGTACTTCGACCAAAGTGTGGCACATTCAACATGTTCAGAAGTCCCACTATCTGCAATCATGTAACCCACTGGAATGACTCCAACCTCATGACTCCAATTTCTAGGTACCGAACCTGCTTCAAATACCTACATGGTTCAAATTGAGGGTATTTTTTTTTGTTGTTGAAGTCTCAATATTCCATCTTTACTTGGGAATCCTCCCCAACACTTCGCCCTTAGACAACACTTCCTCTGGCAGCAAAAACTGAACACGTCCAACTTTGCATCCTTGGATTCCCTAACCATCTTGGTGTTTGGTTTTCTTGGTGGCATGTACGGTGGGAGCACAAAGGGAATCTCTTCGTCCTCTATCTATATGCATTGAAACTTGATACAGGGTTACCCCTGCTTATGTCCATAGTATGCATATTGAGATGCAAAAACCATTTTCCCCCAGGAATTTATATGACCTTCTAGTCAAAGGCTCATTATAAATAAACAATGTTTTATGGCCCCTTTTATTAGAAGTCATGTCGAATCAATTCGTTACAATAGCCTAGTCTTTATTAATTCCATCCTTTCTATCAAGACTTGATCACCCCTCATAAACCTTTATTAAACTTTATGTCTGCACATATAAACTGTTAGTGTCAGTATCTTCATCCCTCTGTTAGAGATCAAATTCGCTTGTTGCATTACATGTTAGGTGTCCTACTCAGTTAGCTGAATTCCGTTAGGAGCATGGATCATCTGATGGTAGTGGCTTGTTGTACATTTTCCCTCATGTATTTTATCTGCTGGCCCATTTTCATTCATCAAAATCATCTACAGTCACTTGTTGTCTTCAAATTTGCAAAAGTCTTTTCTAGGGTTTTATTTTCATTAGGTCTAGGGTTTCATCAAAAATTTTTCCAAAATGTCCAATAACAGTCAGCAGGCGCATGAGGAGGTTGAATAAAGTTCCAATACCAAAAAATTTCATAATCAATTACTCAGAAATGTATTTTTCCTCAAAACTCCGTTTTGAGGAAAAATAGAGTATTTTAGGTTTTATTTGTATAAATTCATGTATTTTTAGTTCTTCCATATGTACATCACTTTAGTGGCAACCCTGGTCACCTTGCTAAGCCTCAATAGCTCCATCCCCTGCAAGGCAAACAAAAATCAAGACATTCAGTTCATCAAAATGCTCAAATAAAGTAAACTACTCAAAAAATAGAGTTGAAAAGTAAAGTCACATTGAAAAAATTGTAAAAGTGGGTTTTATGAATCAAAAAATAAAAATCTCTTGTATATAAACCATTTTTTACATCACAAAAGCCCATTGACATGCCAAGAAGAAGGAGTGAGCAAAGTGAAAACTGTGTTGGAAAAAGGAGAGAAAATCGTAGCAAAGGCACTCAGTTTTGGAGGCACGGCGCATACAAGAGGCGTGGCACATAGAGTCTCCCTCAGGGTTAAATTTGTACTGGCACAGTGCACATAGGAGGCACAGTGCGTTGGGTTTGAGGCACGGTGCATAGAGCTGCCAAGCCCAATTCTCTCAAAAACTCCCTCAAATTGCTAAAATCGCTCAAAACTTCCAGTGTGCAAGTAAGTTAAGTCCTCTTCCTTGCTAGTAAAGGAGTTTTTTTCGAAATTTTATGGTGTTTGTGTAAAAAAATTCAAACCCTTATACCCTGTAATTTCTCTAAAAGTCATTGCCTAGGGTTTGGATCTGTCATTTTGCTGCCAAGTTTATTCTACCACTCTTTCATTTTTTCACTCCTCCATTCATTTTCTCAGTTTATCCACCCATTCCCTAACTCCCATATTCAGTCATCCCTGTCCCCAATTCCCATTTTCCCAAATCCTAACTACAAATCCCCAAACCCTAGTTGTTGTCCCTAAAGCTTACATATTACTCCCTAATCCCCTATTTCCCAAACAAAATCCTGTCCTAATAGTTCCAAAACCCCTCATACTCTCTCCCTCCATAGTCCCTCATATATTTTTACCCTTGGTGGCAGAAATTTAAAAACACCATAAATCTCCTACTACTCATCAAGAAAACTTCCACACTAGCAAAAAATGGAATCTAACCCTTCATATGACCGTGATGAAGAGACACATAGTGACTCTCCTACAGAAATACATGCACCAAGGAGACATCATAATGGTGGCAAACATATATGAGAGGAACCTACTGCACTTGCTGAGTTGCAGGCCTACCCTCTCGTTATCACATGCTTCCAACACCAATCCTGTTATGAATTCTGTGAGATGGTTGCTATAGTCCAGTATCATCATGATTTAGCCCGGTTGTTTGTACTTCATCTACATAATGGTCAAGCCAATCTAGCCGGTGTAACATTCACTTTAAGACTGGAATCTATTTCTCTACCAACCAACATTCCTAATATCGGAGAGCGATGGAATAAAAGGCAGCAAATTGATAGGGAACATTTTGAACCATACATCAAGCCCAGTTATTTGAGACAACTCAGTAGAGCTTTTCTCTTTCGGTACCTAAAAGATTCATATGCTCCTTTGATGAAACTGATAATGAAATATTTCAGCTGTGATGGTTGGTTTTCTCGTCTATATGCTTATTATATCAGATTGTTGATGCACTTTACCAGGGTGAGAATGATGAATCTCCCCTACTTCATGTGCCAAAATATTGAGAAGATGACCACCCTAATACAACAAAAGACTCCTCAGCAGCAGTTCAACAATATATATCATTTTGCTCTCATTAAGATTATGGTCATGCATCAGCTTGGTTTACAGGGCATCTCATGGGAGGATTTCATTTCTTGTGAGTTCTTCACAGCTCCTCAAGGACCTCCAGAGGCTTTTCATTAGATAGGTGAACCTTCACATCAGTAGGAGGGTCATGAGATACAGATCATTAGTATGCTGGTGTTTGTCACCTACCAAAACGGCACTAGACGGTTGTTCGCAGCAACAAAGCGAGTATTATCTCCACGCGGGGTGGAAAGGGTCTTGCTTCCTTCATCAAAACAATAGGTTCAAGAGAAGAGCAAGAGGCCATTACAGGATGAGGGGGCTTCAGGTGAGCAGGAGACTAATTTCATCCTCATTGAGGGTGATGATACTGATTTGGGCCCACAAGGCTCAAATCTCAAAGAAGTCATCCAAGAGCAATAGGCGGACATCAATGCTTTGTCCCTCAACACAGAAAGAGCTAAGTGGATAATAAAGTACATGGAGCAAAGAAACAAGTAGCTTGAGGATCAGCAAGCAATTATGGAATTACAAAACATACAAGAAAACTGCTAAGCTGCCAAAAGGAGGAAGGTGAAACTCACATCACTTGAGCAAGAAATCAATTCTGATCGAGAATCATGGCTTGAAAGAGCTAATATCCACTTAGAAAGGTTGTTACAGAAGGCCAATAGGGAGAATACATTGTTGAGGCATATGGCTTATCATTACATGGCGAGAAACAAAGTCTACAAGGCAAGAATCCAGAGCTTGAAAGCAAAGTTGAAGAGGGCATCGAGGAGGTGAAAGGAGCAAGATAGACTTCAGATATTGGTTGAGGCTTCCTTGGCCCAACAAAACACTTGATGGAGGAGACTCAGCCCAAATTTCAAAAAATTTGGGACACTTTTTGCATTTTTGAAAATTTTGGGCTAAAACACAGAATTTTCTGCCCTATGCTCCGCGCCACCTGGCACTCGCTTTTGATGGGAGCCTCCAAATGACAAAAACGTAGCATTTTTGGATTTGGAATGAAAAAATATGCTTGCCTATCAATGGCCAAGAAATTTTGACAGGTTTTGAGCCCTCAAAAAGGTCAAAAACACCCAAACAATGACCTTACTGCCCCTATTTTGACACACAGGAAGCAGTGTTGGGAGAACTCAGTTTTGGAGGGGCAAATGGAGGCCAAATTCAAAAATTCCACTTGTTCTAGAAAGTAGATAGACATACCTTTCCAACAACCACACTTGGAGCAGATTTGGACACCAGGATGGCCTCCAAAAGTGGCTGAAAACAGGTGCTATGCATAGGGAAATTGGCGTGGCGCATTGGGTAAATTTTGCTCAATTTGACCAAGAATACCTTGTTTTTCACCTAGCTTCTTGACAGTTTGACTTTTCTCTTTCGGAATGTCAAACTTATGATGTAATTTAAAGTAAATTGATGGATTTTGATGTAATTATGTTAAATTTTCACTCATGGAGGTAGATTCATCTATCGAAAAGTAGTTTGCAACTGAATGAATCAGTTCCCTAGTTTCTAGAGGCAAGTTGTTGCACTGCCTAATTTCTAGTTCTCAGTTTAGAATTAGTTGGAACAGCTCCTAAAATTATGAGCTCAACCCCTAGAGGCTAGGATGAGTTATGGTTTGTCTATATCTTGTGATTTTTTAGTCATTAGCATGGTTGGACGTTTGAAAAAGCTTGGAGCTTCATGTTATACTCATATCAGCAGTTTTGGCTAAGGAATAGAGACCAGGGTTTGCAGCACTCTTTGGGATTCATGTGGCATTTTGTTTTGGTATAGTGCTTTCTTCTGTAATTGTGAAATTTACTTATGTTTTATGTATTCCATTATCTATCTTGCTTCTTCTTAACTAAATCAAACAAGGGTAAAGGTAGCATCCATTGAAATTGCAGTGCTCTACCTGGGGTTTGCTTTAGTTTTTTATGTTTTCAGCTGTTTGAAGAGGATCCCTGAGTTTTCTTGCCCTCTTCAACTCCTCACCTGTCTAATCTCTCCATATCATTCAATTTGAAGTGCCAAAATCAGTTTCCTACCTTGCCCCATAGAGATCTCTGCAAAACTGAGCCTCATTCCCCACACCCAAAATCAGCCTTTCCATTTGAGCCAACAAAACATCATTATATTCAATCAAACTCTTTTACACACATACCTAGCCTAAGATCAGTATTTATATCAGTCATATCAAAGCTCTCATCGATCATATTTTTCTAAGATTGACCAGGAGAGAGCCCTCTCCCGACCTGGTAGGGCTAGCTACCAGGTTAAGCATGGTTTAATGTTGTCCTAGATCCTACCTTTCTCAGCCTGAGGTAGATTTAGGCACTAACATAAACAAAATCCCACACTTGTACTTTGGTTATGTCAAACTTAACCGTAAAACCCTCTATCGCAGTTTAATCCATTATAAACCCTTTATAATAGATAACACATAAAACTACATAAATCATACCTTTTCTGCCAATCCTCGGCCTTTGCATAGTTACCTATGTTACCTATTTATTTAGAAAAATGAGAACAGTCTTTCTATAATATTTCACATCCTAAAGATGAACCACCATTGCTGGTTCAAAACGTCGATCAGAAAGAAACCTAATGTGATGTATCTGTAAGATATACATAATAAATATGTTACCTTTATTAGATCAATTCTCCACCATAGATATCATTGTTTAATCTGACGATTGATGTTACATCCAATCAATGAAACCAGTCATTGATCTTGTGCTGTCGATCTTCAGCTCATTTGATCTAACGCTTCTCAACGATATTAGCTAGACAACTTGTACGAGGATTACCCGCCCAATAAAGTGGTTTCTTCTCTCTCCTCGGCTGTTATGTGTCGAATGGTTAATGGAATTGAGTGCTCACCTTCAATACCACTTACTGCTTATTCTCAACCCTATAAACCATTTCCTCTTATAAGCCCGTTTTTCTTCTTTAATTAACTCCCGACCTATTTAATGCCCACTGACCATAGATATTATACCATCGATGGCTGTGATGGCTCCTCTCGATTCCTCATCTGTTAACTCTTACATTGATCTCCGTCGTTCAATTCTTTGACTTTACACTGCACAATTTAATCCTAGCCGCTTATCTCCTTTAATCTCATCTGTTGATCTCGAAGATCCAACAGCTCCTATACATCACCACACTCTCTCTTGTTTCTTCTCTTTGCTTCATTTTTATGTCATTTCTCAGGGTTCCTTCTGTGGTTCCAGTTTCTTTAAGGTTCTGTTCCTTCTACCGTTTCACTGCGCACTCCCTCCTGAGCTTCAACTTTGATTCTTATAATGGATTCATTGATCCATTATGGTCCTTCTCATCATGTTTCTCTCTGTGTCATCGCCGAACTCTGCCTATAACTCTGTTACATGGAATACAGTAATTCACTCATCTTTCACCATTTGACACTCAATGACATACTTATACAACTTGTAATTAAA
>APFE030363068.1:102706-130547 GCA_000404065.3 Pinus taeda | reverse complement strand
TCCTGCATAGAAAAAACCTGGTTCTCCAACCATTGGAAATACTCAGGTTGGAATCGAACGACCTCTGTCCCCTCATCAGGATGATGGGCCATAACTGCAACCCATCGCATCAGTTTGGGCTCTCGAGGAAGCCCAGCTCCAACAGTGAGGTGCTGCGGGATCAACATCGGAACCCTCTCTAGACCAAATCTCACAACTATAGCACCATACCCAAAGGTCTTCAGTTGTCCGTTTTTGGCCTTGGTCAGTTGGCCTTTCACATTAGCCAACACAACATCACACCAGTTGAAAATGGTGCCTCGAAAGCAATCAACTGCCATCTGCATCTGAGATCCAGTGGCTATATGTAGTGTTGCGCTACCGTAGAGTCTGGTAACTTTCAACCCAATCACCATGAGTTCAGGATGGGATATGGTCTTGATATCTATCCCTTTGTCTCGGTTCTGGACATTGCAGTACTCTAGCCAGAGGCTCTCGACAAACTGGCCACCTGCCCTAGCCCCGAATAGAGTCAAATGTTCACCTCTCCTAGGCAAACCGGTCAAAAAGTATATGTCCGCCGGCTCTATTTCGAGCTGGTGCCCACCAATGAAGAAGCACTGGTCCTGTATGCTCCATCTATCCACCAGCCACTGTAGAAAGTCCACCTGGGCCCTCATGCCAGGTATGGCCCAGAATTTGTATAAGACACATGCCTTCAATGCATCAATCGAAGGTAGATGATTCATTACGCCAGGATCTATGTCCTCATGCTCTCCTTCTCGCCAATCAAGCATGATGTTTATCCTACATCCAGTAAAAAGGTGAATTAGAATATACAAAATTGAATTTTTTGGGTAATTTTTGAGTTCGTTAAGTTTTAAAAACCTTTGCGCAGGGTACGCACCCTCTGGTTAGGGACAGTGCATGAGGCCCACACCATGCCTTCATGGCAAGTGCGTACCCTCGAATTTTTTCCCATTGCAAAAAAGTCAGGGTACGCGGGTCCCTTGTGGTAAACCCGCGGGCCCCCGCGCGCGGGTTTTTAAACCTAAAAACCTCCTAAAAAATAAAATGAACCCCTAAAAAACAATTTGAATCGGATAGAAATGAAGAATAGGATGATGTGGATTACTTGGAGGAGACGGCATTCGATTTTGACGGACGGATTTTCCAAAATCTTTACGGGAAGTTTTTGACCAAAAGCCCCTTTTTCTCACCCAATTCTCAAACAGTAAAAATGAATGGTTAAAAGTCCTTTTTATAAGTTTTTTGAATAAATAAATTGCAAATTTTTTTATGTTTCACTTTGAAAAGGTAATTTTTGCAACATTTTTACCCATTTTAAATAGGTATGAGTAATGTTTGAGTTTTTGTTGAGGATAAAGGAATTTTCAGGTGAAATCGGTCATTTTCGACGAAAAAACATTAGAGTCACCTTTAAGCTCTTTTCTGACTCCTAAAACATGAAAAGATTGCCGAGTTTTTCTTTTTGAGCTCGTTAAAATGGAACTAAAAAGACGGTCCTCTTACATCCCTTTTCTAACCATAAAAACACGAAAAGATTGCCATATTTTTCTCGTTTCAAATTTGATATTGGTCATAAAACGACGTGTCATTGATCGCTTTTTTAATTTTCGGATCAGAGGCACTAATTACGAAAAGTAATCCTTGGTCGTAAAGATCAAGTAGTTCTCTAAAGTATTATTTTATACTTTTTCGGGCTTGGGAGACACAAATTTATGAAAAAGGTCAACCCTGGAGTCTTCTTAAGTTTTTTCAGACTCTCTAAAATTGAAAAACTTTGAGTTTCTCCTATATTGGACTCGTTAAATTTTGACAATAAAGGACCTGTTCAATTACAAACAAGAACGAACCACTCCTTCTTAGGGTTCAAATTTAAACTAAGTTGGACTCATCCGAAGGATGAGCTTATAATCAAGCACATGTTATCCTCCTCAAGCTTGTAAAACATAAAGAGGTACTTGCCAGAAATGGTGGGGGAAAAGATAGAAAAATGACCCTGTTTTTCATTCTTTGTAACCACTCTTGAACACGACACTTTCATTCACCTGGGTTGGGAAATCCTTTGCCTAACAGTTGATCAAACCACATTGAAAGTTTTCGGCCAGTTTCTGGGTATTAACTTTGGGTCAATTGTTACCAAACCATCTACTGTGTCGTTATGTGTTCAAGAGGTCAGTGCAAATAAGCCATTCATCTGCAAAATATCTGTCATCCATCTTGACCATCCCTGAGTCAGTCGTTGCAACTAAATTTCTTCAAACTTGATCTATGATTTCGTGTTGTGGGCATGCCTATGACGGATCGCTTTCTATAGACTTTAGCTATTTATCTAGGAAGATGATCTAGAAATCGCTAGTACCTTGGGATTTGCATGCCTCAATGGCAGGTTTCTCGCCTTCGACGATAGGTTACATCATTGACCTTCGATCAAAGGATTCCGTGACATGTTCGACATCGACACATCTAATCACATCTCATGGATTGTATTGAGTACTTTGAGAGCCATTGTCATTATTGGTGGTTTCTCTCACACTTGTTAACAGTTTACATCATTGACTGGTAATCAAGTGGTTTCTACCATGTTCGACTTCGACACATTGATTCGCATGGATAGAATCGTACTATTTTGGGAAATAGAAATGAAGACCCTGGATCTAGTTTCCACCATCCAAGCTACGAGGAATTTTGTATTCATTATACTATGGACTATTCATAAACAGATGGCTGCGTCCATACTGTGTCTACGTGTCTATACTTGTGATGTATTACAAGATCATTCCTATATCAGAGCAGTAGTTAGTTTTCTAGTTAGTTTTTGATCTGAGTATGGGAATGCCTACCTCAGCGATGATATGATCTCATATATATATTTTGCATTAAATGTTTTTACAGGTTCCAACCGGGCTCTCCACAAGATGATCCTCGAAATGACAAAGTACTTCACTCTTCCTAGATGATAAATTAAAATCCTCATCTACTACAGACTTCGCACTTTAGGGGGCAATCTGTTAGACAAAAATATCGTCACCATAACTATTTGCGGGCAGTATGTGTCTATCATCACTTATACTGTCCTCCTAAGCAAGTCTCAGAACTCAGCCCTTCTTGTCAAGCTTTAATAATGAAAGAAAGACATTAAAAATCAATAAAGCTCTAGTTCCGCACTTTCTCTCACTTTTGCCTGCGGGCCCGCACCCTTTGTTCATGTTACCTGCGTATCTGCACACTCTATCTGTAAAGGGGTGGGTGCGTACCCCTGTAAAAGTCAAAAAGGTGCAAGTTTATTCTAAAAAACTCACTTTGGATTAATTCTAGATGATTCTAGAAGGAATTTTGACGTGGATTGTTCGCTCCAAGGTGGTTCATGCATCCCAAAAGAGAAGGAGCTAATCCCTTGATAGGAGGAGCTATCCCTTTGAAGGAGGGCTTTAACCCTTTGAAGGAGGACCTAGTAACTTCCCTCCATTGCACTATAAATTAAGGCATTGGGTCAGTTGCTGGAGAGGTTAGAAGCTGAACATTTTGAGGGTAAATGCTGATGGAATTGGGACTTCCTAGTTAAACTTGAGAGGAGAGATCAAATACCTTTTGGTTTCATTGGGAAGTGAGTGAAACTTGTCAAAGTAGAGGAGACTTCTTGTCGGACCCTGGGAGGAGCTTGTACAGCATCAAGGCACAGGTTGTAAAGTTCTTCTTCATTTGAATTAATACAATCAAATTCATTTTTCTCAACAAATTGTCTTATGTCGTTTGTTTCATAATCTCCTTGATCATTATGATGGATATGCTTTATGATATTGGCTTTTCAGGTGCTATTTAATTTGTTTTCTTGTTTGTGTTTGTAGACTTACTTCAAGGAAGCTCATTTGGAGCAAAGGAGCGAGGCTTCCACAAACTTGCATTGGACCCAAGGTAGGCCTAAAACACTTGTTTGCATTTGTTTTTAATTGCATATTTAGAGAAGGATAGTTTTTGATTGGCTTGCTTGTCACTAGATATCTTTAGATACTAGGTAGGTCGATCTTGTCCGCAACCTCGACTCATTCCATGTGACAAGGACAACCATTTCCTACTTACATGATTGTTCCTCTAGATCTTAATGATGTTCAACTTAGATCTGGTAGGATTTTAGAAAAGGAAAAACCTTCTATAGATATTCAAGAGCAAGATGCTTCTGAGGAGGATTCTCTGAAAGTCAATAAAAGTTTTGAAGGAGCATCCCTTAAAAACCCAACCATTTAGAAAGAAAAACAAAAAGAGTCAATCCACACAACTCCTATAGTTGAGCAACCTATATCTACATCCACACCTCCTTTTCCTGAGAAATTACAAATTGATAGGGGGTGGAAAAACAAATATTGTTGCCTGACTATGATTTCCTAGATGGTTTAAAGAATGTCTGTATCAAGATCCCTTGCTAGAGGCCATTAGAGAAATTCCTAGTCTAGCAAAAACAATAAAGGAGTTGAGTATCAAAAGACCAGGTAGGAAATCAAGAGACACACAAAGAATCCACCTGGTAGGAAAAATAGCAGATATCATGATAGGAAAGATTACCATGCAGAAATATGTGGACCCAGGTAGTCCAATTGTCAAGACACACATAAATGGAATAGAAATTCCAAATACATTGATTGACTTAGGGGCTGCTATAAACATTATGAGTAGATAGACTATGGAATAGCTTGAAATTCCTAATCTTCTTTTCACACCTACCTTACTGCAACTTGCAGATAGATCAATGATCAAACTATATGGTGTACTAGAAGATATTTCGGTCTCCTTGGATTCTTGGGAATATCTAGTGGATTTCATGATTTTGACTCCCAAGAACAATCTAAGAGGACACCCACTCATCTTAGGAAGACCTTTGCTAGCCATAGCTGATGCTTTTATAAGTTGTAGATCTGGTGACATGTACATTTCTGATGGTAGTTCAACAAAGAAATTTACTTTGTATCCTCCAGAAAAAGTGATTACAAAAATAGGAGACAATGAATGGGTCGATGATGAAGATGCTATAAAACCTGTCTTTACTCTCTCTGAGGTTAGTGAGGATAGTCAAATCCTGAACACATTAGAGAATTTTGAAACATCTTCAGAGTATGATCACACACAATTTCAGTTAGATTCTGATATTGAATACTTGTCATCAAGGCAAATGTATCTCTACTCTATGGAAGAGTTTGGCAGTTCTGTAGTTGAAATTTTTCCAGGTAAAACATTGAATATCAACAAAAACTTGGAAAAGTTACAACAAGAAGAGCTAACCAAAATCCTACAAAACATTCTGCTGCATTTGCATGGGAGTACACTGATATGAAAGGTATTGACCGTAAGACTTGCATCCATCATATCTATATTGAGGAAAATAGTAAACCAATCAGACAACCTTAGAGAAGGATGAATCCAAATCTTAGGGAGATTGTGAAAGAAGAGCTCCAAAAATTACTCAATGTGAACTTCATTTACTGAATCGCAGATAGCCGATGGGTTTCTCCCTTGGTGATAGTGCCCAAAAAGAATGGTAAATGGAGGGTGTGCATTGATTATAGGGAATTGAATAAAGCAGCCTTGAAGGGTCACTTTCCTTTGCCCTTTATAGATCAAGTATTAAATACATTAGCAGGAAAAAAGTACTTTTCATTTTTGGATGGTTTTAGTGGTTATAATCAAATTTAGGTAGCACCTGAAGATTAGGATAAAACCACATTTACTTGTCCATGGGGAACTTTTGCCTACCAAGTGCTTCCTTTTGGATTATGTAATGCACCTGTAACATTCCAAAGAGCAGTACTAGGAGTTTTTCTGATCTAATCCATGATTGTGTAGAGGTATATATGGAGGATTTTACAGTCTATGGTAATACATTTGAAGAAGCCTTGGAAAATTTGGAAAAATTCCTTAAAAGATGTAAAGAAACAAACCTTTCATTAATCCATGAAAAATGCTTTATGATGTTTACTGAAGGTATTGTTTTGGGACATCATATTTCAGGGGATGGGATTAAAGTAGACAAATCCAAAGTTGAAGTCATCTCCAGGTTACCTATTCCAAATTGTCAAAAAGATGTTAGAAGTTTTCTAGGATTTACTGGATATTATAGAAGATTTATAGAAAACGTTACCAAAATAGCATCTCCACTCTTCAAAATGGTTACAAAAGACTGTGAATTCAAGTGGAGTCCTGATTGCCAATCAACATTTGAAGCCTTGAAAATAAGAATATCTAAAGCAGCTATCTTAAGAGGACCAAATTGGAAACTTCCTTTTCATATTTCTACAAATGCTTTAGATACAGCTCTAGGAGTTGTACTGGGACAACAAGACTTGGTTCCTTATGCCATTTACTATACTAGTAAAAATTTGACTCCCACTAAGTTAAATTATACTGTGACTAAAAAAGAGTTCTTAGCTATTGTTCATGCAATTAATAAGTTCAGACATTATATAACATGCTATGAAACTTTTATTCATACTGATCATTTTGCAATTAGATATTTGATGAACAAACCTATTACTAATGGCAGAGTTACAAGATGGATCTTACTTTTACAGGAATTAAATATTATTGTGTTAGATAGACCTGGGAAACAAAACACAGTTGCTGATTTCTTGTTTAGGATTCAGAATATCAAAGAAGACTCTCCCGTAGAGGATAAGTTTCTTGATGAATACTTATTTGCAGTAACTACTAAAACTGCTTGGTTTGCAGATATGGCTAACTATTTGGTTACAGGGAAACTACCTCCACATTTATTTCCTAGTGAAAGAAGAAAGATTATTCAGGATAGTTCAAGATATTCATGGATTTCTAATGAATTGTATAAAACAGGGCCAAACTTTGTGATCAGAAGATGTGTTAGGGAAGCTGAAATGCCTAATATTCTCAAAGCATGTCATGATGAACCATGCAGTGGAAACTTTGCTAACAAGAGGACGGCTTATAAAATCCTTTCTTTAGGATATTATTGGCCGTCCCTCTTCAAATATGCAAAACAATATGTCAAAAGGTGTGATAGCTGCCAAAGGGTAGGGAAACCTACCCCCTCGAATGAGATGCCATTAAAACCTCAGGTAGTCATCGAACCCTTTGAAAAATGGGCTTTAGACTTTATTGGACCTATTAATCCTCCATCCAAGCAGAAAAACTATATATTGGTATTTTATGCTACTGAAAATATAGTAGTTAATTTTCTTTATGAGGATATTTTGACTCGCTTTGGTGTTCCAAGGGAAATTGTGACAGATCAGGGAAGTCAATTCACATCTAGAATGATGGAGAAGCTTATGGAAGAGTACAAGGTGAAGCATAGGAAACCCACTCGTATCATCTGCAAGAAAATGGTCAAGTGGAGTCCACAAATAAAGTAATTGAAGGAATCATTACCAATACTGTGCATCTACATAGAAGAGATTGGGCAGAAAGGCTTCCTGAAGCCTTATGGGCCTACATAACTACATGGAGGAACACAATGGGACACACTCCCTATGAACTTGTTTATGGGAAGGAAGTTTTGCTCCCCATTGAGTTCCAAGTTAAAACCTTCAAGATGGCAGTTCAGTTGGGAATGGATCTATCAGAAGATCAAAAGCATAGATTGGAGTAGTTGAATGAACTAGATGAGATCAGACAAGAAGTAGTTCAAAGAACTGATCTAGTTCAGCAGCAGAGAGTTAAGTGGCATGACAAATACATCAAGGACAAAAAGTTTCAATAAGGAGATTGGGCATTTCTATTTGATTCAAAGTTCAAAGATTTTCAAGGTAAATTTCAAACTCATTGGCTTGGGCCATATGAGATTGAAATTTTTTTTAGCAATGGAGCAGTAAGAATAAAAACAATTGATGAGCATCAAACTCCTCTCTTTGTGAATGGTCATAGATTGAAGATCTATCATAAGCCACTCTCAAAGGAGAATTTTATCAAAATCTTTCAAGATAACTTTGCAATGAGGTTGGTGAAGAAGAATCATTCTTCTCCACCAGCCTAGTCTTTGTTTTTTTCATCATTATCTAAAAAAAAAAAAAAATGTATAAGCCTAAAAACCAATCACCGATTGGCAGTCTTATACAGAAAATACAGTGTGAAAATTAGAAGATTCGGACACCCTATATTTTCCAAAAAAAAAAGGCTTTCATTTCACTCATAGTTTATTTCATTCCATCTCGCCACCACATTCCATCAATAAAATTTCTTTCAGTTTCTCTTCATATTCACCTTTCCATGTATCATCCATATAGACATTTTTCATCTCCATTCATTCACCAAGTCATATGTTATTCACAATGTGATTTTCCACAACTAAATTCTGATTTCGCAGCTCATTGTTGATTCCGCAACTAATCCTATTACTCTACAGTGATAGTCAAGTGATTAGCCAAATAATAATAAAAGCAAGATGAAGGTATGGAAGGAGAAGATATTTGAAGAAATCAACACCTAAAAAGCACCTACAGAGGCAGCCAATTAAAAGTTAGCAAAATGAAAGAGGTATGATTCCAAGGTATGGACAAAACCATTTTCAAATAGCATTTCAAACGCATAATTTGTATAGTTTGTAAATCATAGATCCATAACGTCTAATGATTTGACTTGATGGCTGCCTTAACTCCACCATATCCTCCGCATCAATCCTAACGGTCTCATAATCTGTTTCCTAGTTTAACTTGTACTTAGTCGTACATCCTCATTACATGTGTTAAAATGGCTAATCATGTAGACGTGAGCTGATTGAATACGACTCTCTTCCACTGACATTCCACTTCGTAGCCTTTTTATGAACCCACTGACGTTCCACTCCGCAACCTTTTATGAACTCAAACTCTGTTTAGTCTCACAAATTTTCACGAGTGACACTCTGCCTCCACGCTTTAACACCAGGTTTTACAATCCTCGGTTCATTGTTTGTTTACACAGACTTCTACTCCATAAACCCTCTTTCATTTCATGCTCAGTACTCTTCCCATTTCGTAACTACAAATTTTCTTCACGACCCTCTTCTATTTTCCGCTCACATAACTATTCTGCTCCCGTAAAACTATCATTTATAGAGGTGTCTTCACAATAAGAAGGAAGAATGGGTCTTATAGTGAGAATAGAGCTCGAGGAGTTAAATTCATGGAAGGATACCCATAGCTTAAGAGCACATTGAAGAAGGAAAGATGGTTGCAATTCATTAAGAAGTTCAAGGGTCATCATAAGGAGGTTACAAAGATGTTTGCAAGATCTTTCAATGGTGCAAAACTTGAAATTGGGGACATCAAATTTCCAGTGACAAAATCATCAATTATAGCAGCCACAAAACTTCCACACGAAGGGTAGAGATGGTTTAAGAACAAGAATTTCAATGAAAAGGTCTGGAGGGTCATTCTTTTTAATACAGGTATGGACATATCAATCTTTAAATGAGGAATTCCTATTTCAGCCTTAAAAGATAAGTGGATTAGTGTGCTGTTGATCATTTAGAAATGCATTACATACGAGGGTAGGTATGGCTCCATGTACATGTATCATATCAGATTATTAATGAATTTATTTGAGAATGAAACTATCAACCTTCCTTATTTCTTGTTGAATAGTTTAAGAAAAATGTCTACTACTGTGCAAAAGAATATAGATGATGTGGAACCTCATCTCTACCATCATGGCCTTATTAAGATCTTGGCTGAAAATCATTTGAAAGAGAGGGAAGATCCATGGGAAAAATTCCTAGTTAGGAACTTCTTCCAAGACCCTCCTAAACTGCTTGAGGGGAGTTCAGCAAAGAAAAGTAGGAGGAAGAGAACAACTTTAACAATCCAAGATACTCCTACTAGTGTGACCAAGGAAAACAGTGAAGAAGATTTGCCTTCTGAAACATTGACTGAAATTAGGAAACAAACAAAACAGAAAGGAAAGAGGAAAATTGAAGACATTTACCAGACTCTTGAGCCTTTTTCAAAGGAAGAGAAAGTGCTTTCTGAAAGATATTTTATCTTAAATAACATTCAACTAAAGCAAAACAAAAAGGAAAGGGGAAATAAATCATAGAAAAGGGAGACATAAGCTCACAAGGTCTAAGAAGAAGCTCTAGATTAAAGGGAAAGTTGAAGAAAATGCAAATCAAAGGAGCTCAATTCATAAACTTGGGAGGTGAAACTCTAGATCAGTCACCAGAAAACACTTCACTTGGTCAAATTCCACAGTATTCTCCTTCTCCTCAGTTAAATTTTGAAACTACTCCAACGAAGACAACTCCAGAAATTGATCAAACTCAGCAGCAAATGTATGATTTCATTGAATCATTGGAACAACAGAAAACTAAAACAGAGCAAGGAACTTCATCTAATAAGCCAGATACAACTCAGGAAACTTTGATTCATTCATTGAAGCAAAAAATTTATGAGCTGGAAGTCCTAAACATACATATCCAAAAGGAGAATGAAACATTAAAAGAGCAAAAAAAATTGAATAAAATTATCCATGACAATACCATGCTGCATTTAGGATTATGGCATAAGAAAAATAGAAAACTGAAGAAGAAGAATAGGAGGTTCAGTAGAGCCCTCATCAATCTCAAGTACAGATGTCTTATGATGAAGCCTAGAATGACAGTGATGGTAAGAAAGAAGAAGAAGAGGTTGGATGTATTAGCAGAAGTTTCAAAGCAGATGAATTTAAGGGAGAATAGTTACAATTTTGGTTGCATGAGGACATGCAACATCTTCACAGTGGGGGTATGTTGAGCCCCGAAAGTACCTCTCTTCCAAGCATTTTGTTAAACCCTTTCTCTTCTATTTTCCCATGTTGGTGCATCCTAAGCTATCAAAAGTTGTTACATGTTGATTTCAGGAGTGTATTTGAGTGATTTTCAAATTATATCATTGTTTGTGCTATTTGATCTAGGTTTTGTTTATCAACTACGGAATGTAGCCACTTTGCATAGCTAACTAGCAATTCCACAGTCGTTTTCATTGTTTTACACGTTACAGGTGTCAGTAGGAGGAATGAGACACATGGGAAGCTCAAGAATTATCCACACATGGATGAGGTCCTATTTACTTAGCCAAATTTGAAGGAAAGGTCTCGGTCAAAGGGAGGTCAACGAAGAGTTTTATGCCAACTAGAACTCTGTTCCCACACGTAAAACAAGCCTGAAGCCATTCCTGAACACGTGGATCTGTTTTTGCCACCTGCATGCCATCTCCATAACACAATCCAACATCCATCTCGCATAGATTTACTGCTCATGCCAACTGAGAGGATGAATCCTCAGTTTTTTACCTGTTCACGTGTCTATTGCTGAAGAAATTCCTCTGAGATATAGTTATCCATTTTCTCTATAAATATAAGCATTTGAAACAGAGATAGTTAGTTCTTGACATTGTTGTTTTAACGTTATTTTTCTGTTCTGTAATCGAGAGACATATTACTCTGTTTCATAATACAAAACTCTGTTTTTCACATGGTTGTTTAAGCATGGTTTGAAGTAACAGCGTGTTAGTCCAAAGATGTGCAGAGGGCCCCTGCGTAGCTAAGGTCCCTTCTTTTGTTTTTGTATAGTTTTTCATTTATATGTTCATGTATATTTTCTCTCATTCGAATTGTATATTTCTCATGTTTTTCTTATGATCTTAATCATTCTAATCCTGTATATGTTTTTACAGCTTATCACATTTCTTACTAACACTGATAAGTGCACTTCAGAATAGGTCTTTAAGTCTGGTTATGCTCGAGCTTCTTAGTGTAATTTTTGCATCAAGTGGTGATATTGAGACTTGCATCCTCTGCTGAACTTTAGTTCTGAACTTCAGTTATTTATGCTTTTACTTAGTGAGATTTGTTTATTGTTTAAGATAGTTTAGATATCAGTTCTTCATGCTATATGATGATATTTCCAGAGCCTTTAGCTTAACCCCGTTTTAGAATTTAATTGGCAAGATATTGTGATTATAGGTGAAGTAATTGATTTTTCTTTCATTAGTATGGAAGTAGATAGTTTAGATGTTAGTTCTTTCATGCTATATGATGATATTTTCGGAATCTTTAGCTTAACCCCGTTTTAGAAGTTAGTTGACGAAATATTGTGATTACAGGTGAAGTAATTGATTTTTCTTTCATTAGTATGCAAGTAGATAGTTTAGATGTTAGTTATTTCATACTATATGATGATATTTCTAGAGTCTTTAGCTTCACCCCGTTTTAGAAGTTAATTGACGAAATATTGTGATTATAGATGAAGTAAATGGATTTGCTTTCATTAGTGTGCAAATTAGATAATTTAGATGTCACTGTTTTCATGCCATATGATGATATTTCCAGAGCCTTTAGCTTAACCCCGTTTTAGAAGTTAATTGGCGAAATGTTGTGATTATGGGTGAAATCATTGACTAGTTTCTAGTTTCTTTACTTTTTGGTTTGAGTTGGAGCAGTTTATTAGATTTCAATTTTGCAATTAGATGGACAACAGAGATAGTAATGTCATTTTCAGTACTTCATTTTTAGTTTGATTTATGTAGCTACATGTTTACACTCTTATTCAAGTTCTGATTTTGTAGACAGCATGTTTTAAGATCTCTTAAGTTCTAAGTTTGGAAATCATCACAAGAAGCAAGAGGATAAGCCTTGTCTTCAACTCTACATCCACACTTGATCTTTAGAAGTATTCTTAAACTTTTGCTTTAACATCAGATTAGGATTTCCATTTCATTAGACCACTTTAGGAGACCAACAAAACAAAACCCCAAAACAAGATAAAATTGAAAATAGTGAGGTAAGAAAAGGGTTGTCTGGCACATAAAGTGCACTACACTTCATCAGTTTATGACTCTCGGATTGATAACTTATGTAACAATTTAGGACACACTAAATTGACTAAACAATAACTAATTCACAAAGCTTAATCATCAAATATTCAAATAAGGCATAAGCCCCTTATGTTCCTATTTTGACCACGCCTACACTTGTAAGAATCATATGTGAATTAAAAACACCCTAATTTCATTAAGGTCCAATGATGAGGCTGCAAGACCAAATCATGGTGTGAAAAACCTTTGGACAGAAGACAAATCCCTCCTAGAGGCCAAAGAATATTCCTTATATAATATAATTAATGTGGTGGTATGAAGCCTTTTTAATGGCCACTAATTATTTATGACTTAAGTTCTTTTTATACCAATGCGAACCATTCTTATTACGTAAAACATACTAAATGCCCATATTCCCAGCTAGAGGTCTTGTTCATGGAAATTGAGCATGAGAAATATTCATTTAGGGACTAAGGCCCTTGATTTCCTATCCTAATCATAACATAGACACTAACTCCCATATGTGGTGAAAAATACCTCCTATGCTGCCCATATATTGACTTAAGACCAAATATTTATTTAAGAAGATCTATGTGGTTTTTGAGTCTATTTCATAGCCCTTGAGACCAAAAAGCTTCTTTTAAGGCCTAATTCCCTTGTTTACCTCCCCTACCCATCGTACATTCCATGACTCCTATACATGGTGTGAAAAATTTCCTAATATAATTGATATCCCATATTATCCCTAAGATTATTTAGAGATGATCTATGTGGTTTCTCAATGTCAAATTCATGGCCCTTGAGGATTATAAGCTTCATCTTAGAAGTAAAAACATTTTTCTCCTTCCCTCATACTAATTTTTATTATGCAAAGAATAGTAATGGTGCCCATATTCCTAGTCAAAGCCCCTTTTCATGTCCATTGGTAAAGATGTTGTGAATTATTTATAGTGTGTAAAATGTGGTAATATTAGTAAATATAAAGGCCCCAGTAGGAATTACTCCATTGTTCATAAAATTTCATAATGTTGAATGTGGGCAATTGGCCTCTTGTTGTAGGTGGAAGCTTAGTTCAAAAAAAATAATAATTGTCAAACTTTTAGGAGGGGCATGTTATCGTACCTTTCTATGTCTATGTTGAAACAAGAAGAAACCTTCACATGATTTTAATGTTGAGTCTTTTAATTTGTCTCAACACATGAAAAATGGTGGTGGCATAAAAAAACATTATACTCGACACACATAAATATCATTGCATAGAACCACTAATTACATTGATTGAAACTTTATATACAACTTAATATCATGTTTATTTTTATTAAAACCTTAAATTAATACTATGTATATGTATATGTATATATATTATATATATATATATATATTATATATATATATATATATATATATATATATATATATATATATATTATATATATAATATCTATATTATATTATCTATATATCTATCATATATATATATATAATATATATATTATATATATATATATATATATATATATATATATATATCTATATATATATATTATAGATATATATATATTATATCTATATTATATATATATATATATATTATATATATTATATATATATATATATATAGATATATATATAGATATATAGATATATATAATTTTATAAACGTTGTTACCTTTTTTTTAGGGAGTTGAGGTGGGCTTCACCCCATCCTATCACGTTATTTTTGTTGGCCTCCATCAAATTACACAATGACTTTTGGGCAAGTTTCGAAGAAATTTGGGCGAGTTTAAGCCATTCAAATTGAGTTTTCACCTCTTTTCAAGAAAGGATTCATCATGACTCATAAGTCTTGGGCGGTATCAGTAATCCATCATGAATGATTGATTTAATAAATTTGTAGGTTCCACTCTTCTATATCACAGGGACCTACATTGTGCATAGGAAAACCCTCCAGGGAAGGAAAGAAGGAACCACAAACCCATACCCTCTAGTCCCTCAAAAGAAAGAATCACCTTCCAGAGAAAGAAAAGTTTGTGAGATCAGAATTTTTTATAGTCTAGCATGGGGATACTTCGACATTGCACCCATGAGACTAGCCCACATGATTGATGAGTCTGCTCGTGAATAGCCAGAAACACTTTTTATCCTAACAACACTAAATCTTTTTTATAACAAGATGAGTGGGTGGTTGCCATAGACATTGCGTACACATTCTAATATTTGGTTGATCGATGTTTCAGGAAATGATTTTGAGGGCCCTCTACCTAGAAATCTACATGAGGAGGAATTATTTTTGAGTTGGTTATATCTACGAATGATTTTAGTGGGAATTTGCAGCCCTTGGACTCTTGTATTAACCTATAATATCTAAATATTAATAGCAATCGGTTCAATAGGATGATTTCTACATAGATTGGATAATTGAGGAATCTCTTAAAGTTAAGTGCAAGAAATAACCAACGGTTTGGGCCTCTTCCTGACAAGCTTGCATGCTTTCCATGCCTCTCAGACCTCAATCTCACAAACAACAAGTTAACAAGTGAGATTTATGCATTGTAATATTCCATTGAAAATTTAAGCCTTCTAGATCTCTCAAACAATCAACTTGAGGGGGGAATTCCTCATGAATTGGGATATCTAAAAAATTTAACCTTTTATAATGTATCTGGAAACTAGTTGTCTAGCTCAATTTCAGCCAGTTTCAAGAAATTTAATTATAGATATAGTTTTCTTGCCAATCCTACCTATGCACGGATATCGCTTTGGGGCTAACGGTTAGATGGAAATATCAAGAAGAATGTCCCCAGTGAAATCAATCCCTTGGGAAATAGACTAGGTCCTCCATATCTCAGTAGCGTGCGAACTCCCCCAGACAATGATTTAGTGGACAATCTTCACTTTCCACTGACCCTTGATTGAGCCAATAGAATTTGTAGAGTTTTCTTTAGTGTTCTTCATTCATATTGAGATGTTAGGAGAGATGGGCCTGATCCTCAGACCCATTAGCCCCTGATCCTCTCCACCAGGACATTCCATACATTTTATCTTTTATGTTCCTGCATTATATATTTTATATTCATGCATTGTATTTTGTATAGGAGATCGTTTGGTTACCCCACATTGTATGGATATTATCGGACTCAATAGTCCCTTTGACCTACTTGGTTTTCAATAGTTGGACATAATATTATTATCTTATCTTATCTTATCTTATCTCCTCTAGAACCAAGTATTCGAGATTTCTAAAAATGAGAAGCCTAGAAGGCAGACACCCAAAGAAAAAAATACTACCCACATCCCATAACAACAGATTTTCACAGTCCCCCAATTTGTCAGGAAAAATATCATAAGAAAATTTGTTTTAGCATTCATGTGAGCCATAGAAGTTGGAATGCATATTTGATTGGGAAAGTATCTGACAAGACTATTGGACGAGATTTTGAACTCCACAAGCCTCCCACATTATGACAATTCAAGGCATTCGAATAATTGACAACTCATAGACCCACTTGTGGCATTTGTAACCAAGACATTTAAAGGATTTTTTTGAATTTTGAACTTCCTAGAGGGGTATTTGAGTCTAGAAATTATTTTTTATGTCTTTTAGTGCCGAGGTCAACAATTTTATCACTTTGTTAAATGTGGCTACTTTCATCAAGCATACAACTCCATGAATTGTTCAACCTTTAAGAAAACATGTTTTGTCAGAGGACATTTCATCCTCAATGATCTTTTTATCTCCCAAGAGAGTATTACATCAACCAACCAGGCACTCGGATAATAGTAAATATCTTACTCCTTATAAATGCTAGCCAACAAATCCCATCGTACATCGACATCGGTCCCAACATTTACAAAGGATCTTAAGAATATAATTCTTGGTCGGAAAAGAAGAAAGAATAGGATCACTTCGTGAATATGCATACCAGAAGCATGGAATAGTTGGCCTACCAATATATAGCTTTAAGACTAATTCCAGGAGAAATTGGGTAAATAAGAGTAGGTAAAATGACATTTTTTGACAACGCATAAAACAAAATTTAGTGGGATTCCATTCTTGATATGATATAATGGTTGAAGCAGTCATAACACATTCTTCAAATGCATCTACTACTTTGTATTAATGGACAATTATCAATTGTGGTTATGCTTCACCAGTCCACTGGATAGGGTTTCCTTTCACCTCTTGTTTATATGTTGTTGCAACCAATTCTCTTGGATATCTTTTTGTAGTTGTTGAGATCAAGAAAAAAATTGAGGAACTCACTTCTCAATTAAGAGTAGTTACCATTGTGTGGATGGGTAAGTTCTCACTCCCAACCTTTCTTGTAAATCTATTAAAGACAACCTATATTGCGATTCTGTTAAATATCCAAAGTTGTGTGTTGACTTGACATTTTTGCAAAAGTTGGTAGAGATATTGTGGGGAAGGAAAAGATAGGCATTCATCCGAGAGAAATAAGGCTTTCCAATGTAGCTTAACATCTAATGGAAACTCATCTAACCATGGCATATGGAAATCCCTTTTGGAAAGAAAGATTCAATGTTAGGTAGCCCAAGATGTTATGTTTAAATTCAAATCACTATCACGTTTAGAAACCTGGCTGCAAGTCATGTGTTTACTCTTCCTGCCTAATTCCTAGTGCAGGATGCTAGCACTGGATGATGTTTCTTAACCCTTTCTCTAGGAGAAGTATAAAAGAAGGAAAATTAACCTATTATTGTTTTTATTGAAGCTCTACTTGATGTCTAGAAAGGATGGAAGGATTGGATGGATACATATTTGTATTCAAGGAATAGAGTCATTGGAAAAATGGGTTATGAGGGCCATAGGAAGAAATGTGAGCTGAGAGAAAATTTTATAGAATTGAATATGTAATCATACATGTAAAAGGTATACTAGAGAAATATGAACATTTTATAGTGACCTCAAATATTTTAAGATATCAAGTTCATTTGTTATTAAGTAGATATGGTAAGCATGACAGTTGGTTTCCCAACAATTGTGTTGTTATGATGAATACCATTAATACTAGAATATTTTAGTGTTTCTTTGTGGCCTAAATAATTACCTCGTGGAGAAGGTCTTGGTGATCTCACACTCACAGTTTATGGGTAGGCCATAAAATTAGTGATTGGTTTCTTGTATTAATTTCCATATATAAGGGAGACTCTCCCCTCATTTGTGCATTGTTCAAGAAGTTAAAACCATCTCTTAGGTGCTAATTATCTATCTTATATATGCATTGTGTTTTAACCATGGTATAAATTTGAGAGTTTCAGTGCTCAACTATATGAACATGCACATTGATGTCTATGGTAGTGAATAATACTACCTGTGAATGAAAAGAAGCTCTTGATTTTGCATGTGTTTTATAGATGACACGTGACAGTTGGCCAGTTCAATCTATCTAATTATTTTACATTTAAAGGCATTGTCAAATACAGAAGTGAATATCATCAATGCAATTTTAACACCCATGTACATGGCCATTTTATCTGAGACTCAGTTGATGAATGATAGAAGTGTGATTGTTGTGGGAGGCCAACATAGGACACAATACCTATGAATTGCAGAAAAAAAGATCTATGTAAAGATTGTCACTAAATGCAACAACCTTGTAGGCTCTCACACTTGTGGATCCTATTTCGGCTCTATTGCACCACATAAATAATGGGGTGAAAATACAAAGATGAAATTAGGATTAAGCTCATTTCCCTCTTTAATATACAGTCCCTGTGTTGTGTAGAAAAGTATTGGATAACCTAGGAAAATTTGTTTAATGAATAGATACAACCATGCACAAATGAGGGAGGAATCCCTTAATATTTGTAAGACACCACTCACTAAACATAATGGTCAGTCAATTATGTTCATGCCAAACCCCCTCCCAAGGAACAAGTTGTAGAAATCACGAGGTGTGAAGTTATGTATGTAATGATGCGCTCCACATTTTCATCAAGGCCACACAATGAACCATAATCGAGGCCTTAATAATACCATTTCCATCTACAAGAAATATGTGAGTCCAATAAATAAAGGCCTAAACCCCAGATGGAGATTGGTTATTATTTGATATTCACATTTTTTACTTTCTATTATATTAATATGTATGTCCTCCCCACTAATATCATCAATTATGGATACACTATTTTTCTGTCCTAATTTTCATTCTCAATTCAAAATTTCAAACTTTAGCATATTTCTTCTTCTGCTATTCAAACACATTGCGAGAGATATTCTTTATATTGACTATTCATAGTAATATGTTGAATCCCTTGATTGTAGCCCATGCTATGCATGCCCTAAATAACATGTTCTGTGTTATTTTAAAGCTTTGTTGCTATTTTCAATATGAATATAGGTGTCTCTTCACATGCATTCATTTCTATGATTGAAATTTGCATTTTTTTCGATCGTGATTCCTTATCCTTTTTTATGTGTTTGGTCCTAGAAACTACCATCTTTCTTATCTTCTAGAAAAAACTACAATATCAAATACACAACCTTTTCATTTACAAAGAATATGCAAGTTCAACATCTGTGGTATTGTTATATATATCATTGTATCTAAATTCTTTGGAAAAACCCTCAAGTATAAATGTGTTTCGATTTCAGAGGTTCTATTAGCTCTTTTAGGCTAAGAACTTCTAAGAATTGGTATGACTTTAGGCTTTCCAAGAATATTTTTTTGTATCCTTATGGGTTCACTTGTAATTATAAACATAGCAAATTGAATTCCAATGTAGAGCCTCAAACAATTCCATGTGTAGATGCAATATTTAAGTGAACTCAGGAACCATAATCTTTGGTTGATTTGTCACTTGATGAACTAGAGACATTTCTTTGGGAATTAGATGAAGATGATTGTTTTCAAAATGTTGTTGGTGAGGAAAAATACAAGGAAATTCTTAACTATTGTGACGGAAAATTCAAAGGGAAATGATAAAGTGGAACAATAAGGAAGATGAAGATGATGATGAGGATAATGATGCATCCTTTGAGATTGAAATTGAGGAGGCATTAGAAAGTGATGATGAAACAGGTTTGGGAAAGGGCAGGAAAATAAATCACTAGGAGAGTTTTTGTAGGCCAGAGACGAGAAAAAAGTGTAATCAAAGAGCTTCCTTCCAAACAAAATATAGGCTTCTTGAGATTGCAAAGACACCACTTCGTCCTTTACTTCCTTTGACAACAAATTCATAGAAATGATATTGTTATGCAGAAGGAAAAAATATCATGTCTGACCAAACATCCCATGAAGGCTTTCACATTGAGAAAGCAATCTTATAAATGGATTTATGGCCCATCAAAATGGGAAACTAGATTGTTTTATCTATGTGAATGTTCAACTCCTTATTAAGGTATTTTCTTGTTGTATTTTGGATCCTCCTCAACCGTAGATTGCTCAAGAGGCTCAAAATACTAATTGAGTTTGTTGATAAACGTGACGAAGTATTATCATGAAAGAAAAACTCCATTTCTAGAATTTTGTTTTCGTCGTCCTTATGTTCATCTCTTTGTAGCATAGAATGTCCAATTCCATCTGATGCCAATGTTGGCATATCCTTTTATTAAGAGAATTCATCCTCCTTGAAACTTATGAAGCTCAAAATACATTCTAGAATACAAAATCCTCTCATCCAAGAACCATAGTAACTGCCTCATCTCTTTCAAATGATGTCAGGTTCCCATCTTCCTTTATATGGATTACTCCAGGAAGTTCCTCTAAAACTCCTGGCACAAATGGAGGAGATTATGCTGCAAATGTTATGGAGTCAGGATACCATATTAGTTCCTATGATTTTTTGGCCCAATAAGGTCATTATTATATGCAGTTCCAACTGGCCTTGTTAAATATTTCTTAACTGATGTTGCAACTGGTATTCATGTCAAACTCAAACTTTTCGTTTGCAACTACTAGGAAAATTCCATATAAATACTATGCTTTGTTATGAATATTTATCACACCATGAAATTTTCTCTTAATCTGAGCACTACCTTAATTTTTTTAGTGCTTTAGTCATTTATACATGATTATAGGAAGCAACATGTGGAATTCGGAGAGTAGCATAACCAATGTGAATGGGAGCCATTCTTTTATGTTCCAATTGATCCAGGGATACAAGCTCAGAAGTTGGCTAGCAATATGGTTTCATTTATAAAAGTGTGGTTTCATCCTCCCAACCATAATAGAAAAAAAAATCGCTACTGCATTAGTGGAGAGTACAAAAGAAAGACTATGTGGCTCCTGTTTCAAAAACAATGTAAGCTTTGAAATGGGAACTATAAACTCAAAATGGGAACTTTGGCCAAAAAATGCCAAAAAAAACGTCAAAAACAGTGCTAAAAACGAAAAGTGTGTATACCGGAATGATGGTTTTTTTTTTAGGGACAATTTTGAACATGTTTTAAAAATGGCAGTGAAAATGAAATTTTTGTGCAAAATATAGCTTGAAAACGAAAAAGTGATGATATTGGAACGATGATAATTTTTTAGGGTCAATCTTCAAAATTTAAAAAAAATTGCTAATAAAACCAAATTTTTAGTGTGGATAACAAAGTTGTTTATGAGGAAAAAACACACTAATGTTTTTGGTAGAATAACATTTTTCTTTCCTAAGTATAAATTCAACATGTTCTCAACCATAACATGCTAGATACAAAAGAAATTGAAATTGTTTCAACCATAAAATAAAAAAACCATGACATTATGAACAAATTACATCACTAAATGAATTCAAAAGTCATTATTCGTATATTGAATGAAACATACATTATATCTCTAATTTAATGTTCATTGTAGATATTATGAACAATAAAAACTATCATAATTAAGACATATAATCCAACAACATAAAAATGACTCATAACCTCTCATTTAACACCATATGGAAATCAAAAATCTTATTTCAAGATACAATGCATACATCAGTTAGATAAATTGTCTTAAACAATTATTCAAAATCACTCATATTTTCTTGCACACCATCAGAATTCACATCTTTAGATGAGTCACTGGATGCTAACGAAGATGTTCCATATTCTTCTCGTTCATCAACTAGTGCCCCATCTGAGTCGACATGCATGTCCTCATTTCAGGTTTCAAAATTCTTCTAGATCTACGACTGGTTTCAACAGACTCCCATCTCAACACTGTTCCTTCTAGTAACATCCTTTTCAGAATTTCTATCGTCTTGAAGCGAAGAGTTCCTCTCTTTGTTAAATTGAAGTCATAAACAAGTATGTCAACATCCCCCAATTTTAATATGTTTGTGCAGCGACGACTTATATTTGTACCCTTTCCTTTTCTCTTTCTGCCATTTTTTTTTGTCAACTACCATCTCTGGCTTATACACACCATTGAATGGGTGTGTATTTGTGGCATACCAACGTACTTCAACACTTGTAACATCCTCATTTTCTGGAAAGACCGTTATAACTTTAGCAACCCAAAATGGATAGCCATTGGGACCTCGATCTGCTAGCACTGTGATCATGCAACCCTCCTTAATATCCTATACTGAACCCCTGTAAAGGTCTTCCATGGCTTCACGTTGTGCACGAGATCTTCTGGAACCAATATACATCTCTCTTTCCTCTGCCTATGAAGAATTAATAATACCTTGATATTGTTGTTGTTCAACGTTGAAATTTCCTCATGTGCATTCGACACATTTTGTGGCAAAATAAATGGATTTCTCGAAGGTATATCTTGATTTGTTGTTGTTGAAATGATATCACTTTGATAATTGAAAAATGACTCCCACCAATGTGAATCAGCAATGTCAAAGTACTCATATGTATATCTAATACATTTTTTAATTTGTTCTAGGCAATCAGAATAATTTATATCTCTATTTTGTCTGTGTGCATTATGAACTTCACCAACTGATTGTAATAACAATATTTTTTATGCAAATATTGGATGATCTGGAATGAACTTCGAAAATTGCAAACCTGATGAGAGTGCCCATTCTACAGTAGCTGAATACTTCTTGCCCCATATTAGTTTTTTCCCAACAATTTTTTGATACAAAATTGATGTTGGAAGCTAATGTCATTAAGTTGTTCAATGCATTTCCCCTCACCATATGATCCCATAATAAACCTTCGCATGTCGACAGTTTCTTCCAACACATGAAAAGTAGCCTCTGGCATGTATGATTTCTTAATACATTCAAATTAATGATGGTAAGCTCCCAACTTCCTTCCTCCTCAATGTGGCTGAAAAATCACTGAACATCTGATCAATATGGTCATGAGTATGCCCAACAAGAAGGAAACCAACCTTTACCTTCAGAAAAATTCTCAATTCAGCAAGCATGAAAAATTCTCAATTCAGCAAGCATGTTTAGATATCCAAAAACAACTTGATTTTTGTTTTCACGGCAAGTGTTGTCCAATTGTAGATGCAAAAATTTAGGAAGATTACCAGACCAATGAGAAAGAACATCATGAATTATGGTATGGTCAGATTTGCATCATTATGAATATTTGGAGCTGTGAAGTACACCCTTGGCAACATTTTCCCATGGAAGACCATACAACCAACCAAGTGATACTGAATAAAATTTTCCTCCTGTAAATTTTTGGGTGTGCGAACAAAATGTGGTAAAATTTTTTTCTTCTGGTCCATACCATCAATTATCAAACCCAAATATTTATTCGGATTATCATAAAACTTCTTTTGATACATGTACAACTTTTTCCTTTCATTTTTTTGTTGTTCATGATGCTCTTAAAGTTCTTTGACAATTGAATCTACACAACATAAAAGAAATCCATTAAGAAATATGTTTTCATACTTGATGAATATATAATTTTAAAAGTTAAAGTTATGAATGCTTACCTCTTTCTGACCCTTCACATTTGTCCCTTTTTTATTTAAGAGAAGCACATGTACTGCAAATCCCCATCCTTGTCTTGTTAGGAATACAGACATTGTTGAATTCTTTCTTCGATACCTTCACAAAATATTGATATGTAATAAATCGGCCATGTCCCTCAGCACCTTCTGCATATTCTTTGTATAAGTTGTAGATTTCTTGTCTTGAAAAATTATGTGGAATATGTATTGTCTCTCTATTTGGCATACACTCTCCATGCTTTGAAAATAAATCTTTCATCCATGACATTGCAGTATTTGATAATGGCCCAAACTTTCTTTTATGACATACTTTTGAATAAAATGTGGGATCCTTTTCCAAATTTTCTTGAATTCTAGAGAGACGAAAATTCCAAATCGAATGAAACATTTTGAAAGCTTTTCTACAGATAAATGAAGTCCTAATATGATAATCATAACCTAACAATGTAGATTGCATGCGCCCAACTAAATATGAATTTTGCATGCTTTTGTTCATTGACAAATATCTCTTTCTGCTCTTTAATGCAAATTTGAAATCCATATGTTTCAAGCAATCTTTTTGGCAACATTCACTCGAAATGAGTGCATTGATAGAACTTCTTCTCGTCAGATATTCTGCTCTACCCTTTGTATAACTAGAACATCTTGCATTGATATGAAAAGGTCTGCTCCTACTCCTCAATACAATATTTCTTGGCAATAACTCCATCATTGGATCATCACTTGTATAAGGATTTTCATCATCATTAAGAGGAATGTTATCCACAATATGATCAGTTGTGCTTTTCAAATACTGACTTGGAGGATATTCTTCATCTTCCCCTTCTTTAGTGTTACTATCATAGTCCTTAGAATTCAGACTCATTGGAAAATTTGATTCGATGTTTATTGGATATTCTTCCTCATGTGCATTTTCGCTGCTGCTCTCATAGTCCATAGAATTAGGACTAAGTGCATCATCCTGTCCTTCATCACTGCTACTTTTATACTCATTAGAATTAGGATGAAGTGCATCATCCTATCGTTCATCACTGCTACTCTTATATTCCTTAGAATTAGGACTAAAAGGACAATGTGACACTCCATTCTTTTGAAATGCATCATCACGCTCTTCATCACTGTTGCTCTCATAGTCCTTAGAATTAGGACTAAGTAGAGACTATGACACTCCATTCTTTTGAAATTCATCATCCCACTCTTCATCACTGCTACTCTCATAGTCCTTAGAATTAGGACTAACTGGACACTGTGACACTCCATACTTTTGAAATTCATCATCCCACTCTTCATCACTCCTGCTCTCATAGTCCTTAGAATTAGGACTAACTGGACACCATGACACTCCATACTTTTGAAATTCATCATCATGCTCTTCATCATTGTTGCCCTCATAGTCCTTAGAATTAGGACTAAGTGGACACTTTAACACTCCATTCTTTATAAATTCGTTATCACGCTCTTCATCACTACTGCTCTCATAGTCCTTAGAATTAGGACTAAGTGGACACCGTGACACTCCATTCTTTTGAAATTCGTCAGCATGCTCTTCAACACTATTGCTCTCATAGTCCTTAGAATTAGGACTAAGTGGACACCATGACACTCCATTCTTTTGAACTTCACCATTATTCTCTTCATCACTATTTCTCTTATAGTCCTTAGAATTAGGACTAAGTGGACATTGTGAACTCCATTCTTTTGAAATTTGTCATCAAGCTCATCATCACTACTGTTTTCATAGTCCTTCGAATTCGGACTAAGTGGAATCTGTGACTCTTTATTTATTTGAAATTATCCATCCCCTCTTTCATCAATGCTGCTCTCATAGTCCTTAGGATCAGCGCTAAGTGGAAGAATTGACTTTCTATTCATAATGGAAGAATTCCTGCTATATTCATCCATATGAATAGAGTTGTTACGCGATGAATATTTTGATGCTGTATAAATCGAAACTTCACTATTAGGACAATCCATCCCTTTCAAATAGAAGATGTTGAATGATACAAATGGAGAGTCTTCTAAAGATATTATATAGCTTAAAGAATGAAATTTTCCCTCCAAAAATTCCCCCCCCCCCCCAAAAAAAAAAAGTTTCGCGAAAATATTTTCCCTCCTAAAAGTTTGTGAGATTTATTTCTCTTCATTATTTTATTCTACAATTTAATGAAAAATGTAAAATAATTTTTTTTATGAAATAAATCATTAAAGTTAAAATTGTAAACTACAACTTCGACCTAAATTATTTTAATAGTCAAAGTATATAATATTTACTAAACAATTGAATGTTTTTTTTATTTTTATAATACATTCTGAAACAAATTAATCCCACATTCACCCCACTGTAAAACAATTCCATAATATTCTCTTTATCATATTTTCTTCCATCGCCATAAAAAAATTAACATGTTAAATTTTTTTAAAACTAATTAATCCCACATTCACCATACGGTAAAAATTTTCCGTAATTTCACCTATACACTAAATTCCATTATTACTATTACTCACATTACATCAAGGTTTTCTGAGGTTTGTTGAAAGAGTTGGAGCGAATTTCTGGAGCAGCTACATTGCTATCAAAAACATATTCAACGAAGAATTCTCACAATTGAAAGGTCAGTTAAATTTTTTTCCTTGAAAATTTTCATATTAAATTAGTTTAATGAAGTAGATTTTTTTTTTAATTAATACTTTTTGTCAGCCAAATTAACCAATACTCCCATCACGAGCATGGTGGGCCCAGTAAAGTTGAGCACCCCATCGTCGTGCCACCTCAATGGCCTGACCGCTCAACCACCCCACCCAGTGCGCCACCTGCCCACCCGGCCACCCCACCTGGTGCCCCATCCGCCCCACCCCACTCGGCCACCCCCACCGCTTAGCTGGCGCCACACCGGCTCGCCTCCCCAGTCACCCCACCCCAGCTGGCATTCCTCCTACCCACACCGTGCCCTACCCACCCACCTCGGCCATCCGTCCACCCTCCCACCTGGAACCCACCCGCCTGGCCACCTCCCCCTACCCTACTCACCCCTCCCGCCACCCATCACCCTACCGCCTCCACACTCCCCTCCCCACCCCTCACGCACATCCACACCCGCCTCTCATCCCCTCCCCACCCCCCCTCCCGCTCGCTCCCCACTATTATAGACATATTTGGGCACTGCAACCCAAATCTTATATGTCGATAAACCAAGGGCTATTTAACCCCTAAAAGTGTTCTTTTATACCCTAAAGGATCATGGTCAATTGACTACATCATTCCCCAGAATTTCCACCCGAAAAGCCACTCAGAACTGACCAAAACAGGACCATATTGACTGCTCCATTGTGAGGGTGCGATGCATATTGAAGAGGCCTTCTGTAGGGTGTGATGAGTGAGAATGGACAAATGTCTAAGATAGTTTTCTAAGTGGATGCTCATGGAATCTACTAGCAACTTCCTCTATGACACTTGCCTCTCTGAATTTGCCCAGGGATGAGTAAGAGATCCAAGAAATCTCCAAGTGGAACCAAGAAATACAAGTGGAATGACACTAATAAAAAACCTAGAGATGGCTCACACCTTTACAAACATCTATAAATGGATCCCTCATCTCAGAGATCTAGGAGGCTGGAATTTTGTAATTTGTAAGGAAGTGCTCATAGTTTTTCTTTGAGAAGAGGCATTGTATTGTTGGGTGATCTTTCTTTTCATGAGGTGAAGAGGGCTTTGATGCTAAGAGGATGATGCTGGATCAGATAGTTAGGTTGTAATTCTCCCTTCTATTTTAATAAAGTTCTTTGAGTTTTCCTCCATACAATCATGTATTTGTGAATCTTTTTATTTGTGAATGCAATTGTATGTTCAATGTATTTCTGATTCTGCATTGTTTATGATATTATATATCGAGATGGTTTGATGGTGTTTTGTTACTTTGTCTCTACAGGTATTCTCTAAGTGGGACAAGTAGGAGAGGAGTTTCAAGCTCTATCAAGGGGGATAGAAATCAAGCAAGGAGTCAAGCAAAAGATCCAGGTTGGTCCCTTTGCTTCTCTCTTATCTATCATACATAAAGGAAATCACAAATTGCTTTGATTGTTTGTTTCTAAGATAGTTGCCAATCTTAGTGGGACTAGCAGATTGAAAAGACACAAGCTTTCTCGGAAATACCCACCCACCTCCACACTCCCCTCCCCCCT